>PPHD01003721.1:0-30621 GCA_002909625.1 Bambusicola thoracicus | reverse complement strand
ATCTGGCAACCACTCTCTTCTGTCTAGTGATCTTATCTTAGCTGCCTGCACTTTTCCATTCTCCATATCCCTCTGGCTGTTTGAGTTAAACTCACACTTGCTTCTGCTTGTCTTCAGTTATCAAGCATGTTTGGTTTTTTTTGTTTTTGTTTTTTGACCTGTGAGATTGTTTCCTTTCTATCCTGTTGAGATCCTAATCCCAGCTATTGCCTTTGAGATCTGCAGAAAACCATCAGCAAAGACAGTGTTGTGCATTTTACTAGCTAGTGATAAGCCAGCTCCAAGCTTTTGTTCTAACATCCTATTTTTTGCCACTGTTTTACAGTATTTCATATTGTTGCTGTGCATCTTTCTCCTGGAGATCATTGCTGGAATCCTGGCCTATATCTACTACCAGCAGGTGAGTGGACAGCAGTCCTAGAGACTCAAACCAGGGAGGGAAAACAGTTGATCATCGTCCCGTTTCTCTGACCAGAATTGGGCTTTGAAGGCTTGGGACCGAGTGTCTGATTGGTATTCATCTTTCTACATGTCTGTACTATGACAAAAGACCTTAGGTTATTCACTGCTTTTGGCAAAGCATTAGTGGTTACACTTGAGAGGCTGTTGAGCCTTGCTGCTCAGCTCCTTCTTGTGGTTCACCTTTGCAAGCTGCAGAGCCTTGTAGAAGACAGCTGTTAAGGCTGTGTAGAACTAATACCCTTTAAGTCACACTGCCAGCAACTGAAATGTCATTAGTGCTACCTTGTATATTCAGGACATAGGAGTGATTGTGTTGCATCTAGCAAGCTAGCTACCACACTCCTGAACTTCCAGAGGTGGTCCAGCTGATAGGTCCTTTCAGGTCATGATGTTTTTGAGGTCTTTACTTAACCAGCGTAGCTGAGGGTAGCAGCATGGACTCCCAGCAGCTGCAGTTCTAAGTTGGCACTTCTTGCAGTTACTGAGAACGGAGGCTTAAGTCATCGCTTTGTTTTCAAAGGATGTTTAGCCACCAGAACACAAACAGCCTGGGATATTGCTCTCAAGTCTGGAAATTGATTGGAAAGGGTGAATTAGAATTGCTGTCAAGTGCCTGTCTGAAGAGCAGCTGGATATCCCATCCCGTCGTGTTGGCTTCACCGTTACGATTCCTTGCCACTCCTTTCTATTTTGAGACTTCTGTGCTTTGCACTTCCAGGATGGGCACTGGCAGTTTGTGAGGAGTCAGAATGTTGTGAGTTCATTTGCTTGATAGGAACCAAGAGGGGTCAGTGGAACGAGTGCATATATTGAACTGGGAAAGGTCAATCCTAGGAGCATGGCGGAAAGCCTGGGTCCATCCGTGCAAAGTCACTAGGCTCATGTATGACAATGGATGAAAAGGAGCTGATCCTTAGGGTAGTGCAAGGGATGACATTGTGAGCTGTGTCCTTGGGTGCTATAAATCATTCAAGGGCACTCTGATCAGTAGCTACACTTTCCCCTTGCCCTGTGGCTGACAAATACCCCTTCTTTGCTCGTTGCGGGCTGCTCGCTGTGTTTGCCACTGTTTTTATTTCAGCCCTTGCTTTTGCTATCTAAGGCTTGTGTGTCTAAACTCCTTTTCTTTTGTTGTCTTTGTTCCATGCTGCAGTTCTTCCCTGTGAGCCTGCAGGTAACTGCTTTTCTCCCAAGTACTAATTCTGCTAATGGATTCTCCTCTTTATTTGCCTCTGATGCCTTCCAGCTGCCGAACCTTTTGCTTCCTCTTTATTACATTAAGTCCTTTGCACTTCTGTAGAGCTTCCCAGCCCAGGATCTCAAAGCACTTTTCAAATATTTATGAATGAAGCCTCTTACCAATTCTGTGAGGTAGGTATTGTCCCCGCTTAACACACGGGGTTGGGAAAAAACGTGTAGTAAAAGGAAAATAAACTGCAGATTGTATTTTGCCCAGTGCAGCGTAACGAGATGTTTGACCTCTCATTTACTGCTTACTGTACAGAATAAAAGGTATATAGAGAAGCTATCTCTACAGCTATCTCTACTGATGTGTAAGAGGAATTTAGCTAGATTAAGAGCTTCCACAGAAAGAAATATTTGAATCCAATCACCTGAACCTATCGGTGGTTTACGATAGGAGCATTTTCAGAAATGATGAACTTACAAAATCAGACTTTATCTCTGTGGCTTTACAAATTTGTCACTCTTATCGAGAAATGCCGTGGAGTAATCTCGCAATCACACTCTTCATCCCCTCTTTGGCATCCTTTTTGCTGTCATTTCAAGAGCTATTCAGACTATGTGACCTCAGTCCAGTGTGCCCAGGTCTCTCATTTCTTCCTGCTCCTGGACAGACTGATTGTGTGTTAGTATATTGCCATAGTTTTCAGGGACGGAAGACTGCATGTGGTCTCATGGCATATTCATATTCATGCAGACACAATTTTGTATCCTGTTTAGATGCAAACACATCTTGGCAATCTCTTACATATTTGAGGTGAGGACCCGTATGGTGATGTGTTGCACAGACCGAAATTTAGCTCAGAATCACCTCATTCTGGTTACAGAAGTGGAAACGTGTTCTTTAATCAGCTGGAAATAAGCTTGCCTGCTTCCTGGAAGCCATTCCAGCTTTGGAAGATGACCTGAAGGAAGCTGTAGCTTCCACTTTCTGGCTTTGTTTTCTCTTGGAGCAATAGCAGTGAAATTTATGCAGGACCCTGGGTCGCCCCGAGGGGAGGTGAGTCTGCCTCATGATTTTATCCCACTTGTCTCTTCCGTTCAGCTGAGCACGGAGCTGAAGGAAAATCTGAAGAACACCATGACTGAGAAGTACCGCAAAGAGGGAGAAGAGAGAGTGACCAGTGCAGTGGACAAACTGCAGCAGGAGGTGGGTGTTGCTGGAGATGCGATTGCACAGTACAGGAAGTGATGTGAGCTCTTGTCATCTGACATACAGATCGCTTCTTCTGAGTCAAAGCACGTTGGGTGGCATGCAGGGTCTTGGCCATGCTACCAGCGGAATGGCATGGGATGTTCTCTGAATTGGATCCCCAGAAGGATTGAGTCAACAACATCTAAATTGCTCCTGGAGTGAACTGGAGTGCCGAGTCACTCTGACAGCTGTTTCTACTTACCACATGAAAGCTCTGCAGAAATTGCTGACATTTTTCATTTAGCTTCTCAGTACCCTAGAGAGCAAGATGTAATGAAAGATCCTGCTGCTACTGCGAGCTGTGTCAGGCTCTGGGGTGGTTCAGGTATGGGCTGTCGCAGTTCTGACAGGCTTTTCCACAGAATGGACCTTTGTGCACAGGCATGGGTCCAGCGGTTTCAAAGCATGCAGCCTGCTATGCACATAATGCCCCATTGCCAGGTGCATATGCGATAACTGGTAATTGTACCTACCCTGTTAGTGCTCTCTGGTCAGGTGATTAAGAGCTGAGGCAGCTGCAGGTGCACTCTAGCTGCAGTCCATCTCAGCAGTAACAAAAGTCACAACTACTGAAAATTGGATGAAGCTGATAATCACCGGCATTAAAACAGAGTTCACTAATAATTACAGTAGTAAAAAAATCTAGGCTAGTGAGATTGCTGGAGTCTCTCGACAGAGGAGAGCAAAGCTCAGAGCTTGATATGAGGAGGCTGGAGGGAGAAGGAAGCTGCAGTGTTTGCAGGCTCAGCTTTGCTCTGTGTGCTTGCAGTTCAAGTGCTGTGGGAGCAACAACTACACAGACTGGGCTGACAGTATGTGGATCAAATCTTCAGAGGCGAGTGGACGGAAAGTTCCTGACAGCTGCTGTAAGACAATAACCGTCCTGTGTGGCCGAAGGGACCATCCTTCCAACATCTACAAGGAGGTAAAGAACAAAAGGGCTCCAGGGCCTCTTGTCACAGAGTTTATCAGGGAGGTGGGTGGGAAGTGAGGATTTTGGGTTGCCACTTTGTGTCTCCAGCTGAGTGTTCAGCCTTCCAGGCTACGTTTTAAAAGATTCAGGGAAGAAGGAAAAAAACTGGAGGAGTCAGAGTGTCTGGGCTGCTATTACAGAAGCGTGTATTCGTGGCTACCTGAGTACTATAGCCAGCACTCAGTGAGTACAGTATGGGATTAATCCTCTGCACAAGAGTGGCTGTGGATTAGACAAGGAGGGTACTTCAAATCTGTCTCAGGGCTGTTATTGGCATCTGCAGGGAACCTGATGTGTAGAAAAGGATTGTAAAGGCAGTAAAGAAGAGACTTGTGGAACTGAGGAAAAAAGCAGGGATACGTTCTGCACCATTTTATTTGCTATAGAGATAAAATAATAAGTTGTATTTGTTATTGCGGAATATGCCGGTGATGAGGGAGTGGGAGATGTTGCTTCTGGCAGGAGACTCGGGTTTGTGCCCTGCATTCCCAGCTTCCTGTTATTGCACTTAGTGAGGAGCAAATGGAGATACAGTCAAGGATCAGAACTGACAGATTTGACCTCCAGCATGAGGGAACAGGATATGGGGCTCTGTAGCAGACAAATTAGGCCAGTTCCAGAGAACTGCAGTTAGGGGTGAAAAGAGGCTGGAGCTGAGCTGGTAGAAGGGTTTGTTTCACTTCCAGAAGAAGCAAATTGAATCCCAGAGTAGCTGACTAAATAGGGCAGGTAGTTCTCAGACCATTTATTCATCTTGCTGAATAAAACTGGTAGAATTTCTTGTGTTTTTGTTTTCGTACCCTTCAGTCCTGTGACTTGGCTTTAACTTGCTCACCATAAATCTCCCTGTGAGTTAGCGTAGACTGTTGTCTCATCAGTGCAACTTGTGCCTTGGCTGGCTGTACTGAGGCATAGGAGCAGCAGCTGGAGCCTTTTCCTTGTCTCTGCCCCGCCAGGTGCAGAGATGAAGTCCAGTCTTTCTGCTCTTCTAAAGCCACACTTTATTATGTCCAGCTGCTTGGCTGGGTTTTGCTCTCCTGAAAGAAGACTTTCCCATAAGATCTGTTATCTTCCAAGGGCTGTTGAGATGTCTCTGAGTGTGGAAACCTGCAAGTGTGTGAGAGCAGAGCTGGCTCACCCCAGCCTCACTCTGTGCTGCATGAAACTGGAGTTACTGCCCAGCTGGGTTACTGAGGAAGGCCCTGTGGGCTGCCAAGTGCACAGCATTAGCTCTAGAGTATAAAAAGCTGCCAGAGACCGTGTAGATCTACATTTAGACACTGTTTCTCGTGATGCTACATGTAAGTCAGAGTTCAGAACAGATTTTAGTGGCTTTGGGGAAGAAGAACCTAGAAGAGGGTCAGATTAGGACACGGGAGCAATGGTTTCACGCTGGGGCAGCTGGAGCTTACTCTCAAACCTAATTCAGGCATGGGAAAAGTGAGGCCTTTGCCATCCCTCCCTGGAGAGGTGCATGCTCACTCATTCCCTATGCCTGGGTACGTGTAGGTGTCTGTGTTCGCTGTAGACTCCTGGGGCTGTAGGGCCCCAGCACCCTTGGGGCACTGTTGCAGCCTATGCAGCAAATCCCCCTGATGTTACCATGGAAAACCTGCCTCACTAGTTGAAACAGTTTAATTATTTAAAGAGAACTCTTCCAAAATAATCGGAGAATTCTCTTACTGTTTTATTTTTGCAATATGGCAACAAAAACACAGGCCTGAAACCAGGAGCTTATGCTGCCAGCCAAGGATGCAAGTGAAAGGCAGAGATAGGCAGTGCCTGGCTTTCCAGGTCCACATTTAAACCCATAAGTAACAGTGGAAGGAATTTGCTTTCAAAGGGCTCCTCTTTTGTTAGAGGTCTTGATGTTGCATTTCCTTGGCATTTTGTCCTGACAGGAGCAAACCCTCTCTCCAGGCATGTGCTAAGCAATGAGGGAGCCCTCCTCCACATACCTCGGAGGAAAATGAGCTCTCCTTTGTCTGTAATGTGCTGTGTTCTTCTGTACTTCTTCAGCCACCTTAGGTTTGTTCAGCAATTCCTGAGACATACAGAAACAGTATGGACTTCACATAATCTGTATAGCTTTTCCAGCACTGTTGCAAGGAGAGGATGCTCACAGATGCTGCTTTTTATAGGGATGCTTTCAAGGGTTACAACTGCTGTCTTAAAGTGAGACACAAGAAGTTAAAATGAAGGTGACTTTCCCTGTCTCCTCTCTCTCCCCCTGCAGAACGGTTGCATTACCAAGCTGGAAAACTTCATTCAAGAACATCTGAAAATTATTGGCATAGTTGGGATCAGCATTGCTTGTGTGCAGGTATTGTGTGGAATTGTGTGGAATCTTGGGCTTGCTGGGCAGAAGCTCAAGAGACCCAAGAGCTCAGGGATGGAAAAATTGGTGTTTCGTGCTTTTCCTTGCCTGGCAAAGAGAAATTGTCAGGTAAAGGAAAGGTACTTCAGTGACCTTGGGGTCCACTAACTCCAGAGCTAGTGCCTCTTCTGTCGGTTTGTAAGATTTCATTTCTGGTGAAAGAAAGACATTTTTCTCCTGAGACAGATTTCTGCAGCCAGGGATGTGAGAAATGAGGTGCGGCTATGGCTGCTGGTTTGGCAGCCTGAGAGAGACCTCTGGTGGGGATGTGCCAGGATTGCCTGTGCTGCCAAAGAGCTGGTTTGGAGGAGTTTCCCATCGCAGTTCACTAGCTCATTTTTTTTGCATTCAGAGTTTCTGCCCTGGCTCTGTCATACTGAGGAACAGCACTGTGGGTCGGCAAGTGTTTAAGGAAGGTCTGAAGATTAAAGGGATAGGATGTGGATGCTCTTACACCGTTGTAGAGGGAAGGACAGCCAGAATAATCTTTACTTCCAGATGCTGATATCTCTGGGAGTTATTCATTTTTCCTTCTGGCCTGGCATACAGCCAAATTACATTCTAGAGAAGCTGAGAGTGATTAATTATGAGGATTAGCACAGGTTATGTTCTTTCACACTCATTGCAAGCTGGAGTGCTGTATCTCCAGGCCGGATCCGGCTGGTTGTCGCTCTGATCTGGGTCCAAACTGCTAGTTTGCAGGCTGCTACCTCCACTGCATCCATTCCATTTTTCTCATGCATTTCTCTCTTCTCTTTCTACCCTGTAGATCTTCGGGATGATTTTCACTTGTTGCTTGTACAGGAGTTTGAAACAGGAACCGTATTAATAGCTGTGGGAACTCTGACAGCTCCCCCTCTGCCACTTCCCTTAGTGCCTGCCAACCTCACCACCCTCCACCACCACCACAGAAGTGTCTGCAAGCTGAGGACTTCGCTCTAATTAAATGCCTTACCTGCCCCTTTTGGGGAAAGTCACCCTCCTCGTTGTGCACGAGGCAGCCAGGAATTCAGCAGGTCCTCTTCATTGTCAAGAAACAGAAGAGTTGTGGATCTTCTGCTAGAAGCTTTAGCAAAACAGTCCCTTGATGTAACTATGAAGCAAGATTTATCTAGGGCCATTTCTCTTGGGGCTCTTTCTGAGCCAGCGTGAAAGTATTGGGATTTTATGCAGGAACCACAGTTTGCTTTCTGAGAAGTGGCTCAGCAGAGCTGGGCACTGTGAGGACAGATGATGTTTCTGCGCTGAGCTGGAACCAAATCTGAGTCTCACAGACACAGAAGATTTGTCATTCTCCCCCCAGCCCGTGCACTGATGTCCTGACACAGCTGTTCTCCACCTGAGAAGATGCCTGTCTGGTTGCGTGGGGCAGGAATTGCGCTCTGTGCTGATCAGGAGCACAACTGGTACAGTTGGAATCCTGTTGCGGCTCTAACGTTGTCAAGATCTGGGTGCCTTAGTATTTCTCAGCAATCCTTCCTCCTCTTCCTCGAAGCTTCCCTGCAACACAGTGCCGTTAGGAGCCACAAGAAGCCTTTTGCCGCCTAGCAATTCTAGAGCCAAAGACATGGGACTGCTTTCTAATTCTTTTGGGTCTAGTCTGTTTTAGTTAGCGGCTTCCGGTGTGAATGAGAAAGCTCAAAGAGTTGTTTCCTGCGTCTCCCCTGCTGTGGTTTGGCAAAGAGCTGGTCTGTCGGTGGAGCTGACATATCGTGCTACCCTTTGGCCTGTTTGGTTAGTGGAAACGCCTCATCACATTTCTTACATGTTGAGAGACACCCTGGGCTTGATGCTCTAATTAAAACCTCCGCGCTTGCCTCTCTTGGGTGGAAAATGAATATATACAAATGTTGTATCGGCCTCCAAAGAGCTCATTAATCAGCTGAGGGTTTTCTGGCTTTAATGAGATCTGGAAGCCCACTTTCCAGACTGTCCCAGCAGTAAACAGTAGAGTCGGCTTCCCCCGGTTGCTCCAGTGTATTTGGTAAATTGGTAGTGCTGGGTTTAACTGTTTAATTAAATAGATTTAATTAAATGTTATCTCTGCATTGGGATCCTGGTTACATACAGGGCATAAATGCGACTGCTGCCATGGAATTGGTGCCACTGTTATGCCAACAAGGTCTTAGCCTGGATTCATAGGACCTTGGGAGCCTCAGTTGTCCTGAGGGAATTGATTGTTTTCTTCCTAATCATCCTGGAAAGGGTTCTCATCAAGAAGTCTGCTTGGTAGAGCAGAATTATCTTGTTTTCACTTTCCTGACATGCTTTGTGCACCCATGGAGCAGAAAGAGCTGCAGGGATTTGGCGTTTCTAAGCAGTGAAGATAACGCCCCTCTATAAGCCAGGCAATTTACTCACTGTCTTGTCCTTTTGGTGGTGCCCCATCCCTTGGCAGCGCGCATCAGCAAAATCACCTGGAGCCCTGAAGGGTCTCGCAGCGCTGTGGGGGGGTTTGATTCACAGAGCAATCCTGGACCGGTCCCTCAGAGGAGGCCGAAGGGTGACAAGTTAAAATTCAGAGCAGGTAAATCTGAAACTCCCCCATCAAACAGGAGCACCGTGAAATAATCCCTAACACTAATGCAAAAAGAGGTGGAGGAACTGAGGTGTATCCGTTGTCCTACAGCAATAGGAAAGAGGGAAGAGAAATCTAAATTATTGCGTAACGATCTAAAGAAGAAATCTCTACGTTATTTCTTGGTTTATATTCAAGTTCCTGACAAGTACTGACTACTAACTGAGGCAAAATTGCTTGAAGCAATATTTCTAGTTTCTTACACGTATCTTCTTAGTTGCCTTTGCCTGTTTCCTTGAAGTGCATCGTGCAGGGCTGGGAGAGGCCAGGAAGAATGAGATCTGAACAGAGCTGGCGTGTGTCCATTGAGTTGTTTTATACTTTTTCTCTGTATAATGACATTCATTGCTTTTTTTTATTATTATTATTGTTTTAACTCAATTTAAGTTGCTGGCCAATAGAAAAATAAAGCTCTGTACTTATTCTGTGTAGCAGAACCAAAGGGTAACGTGAACCATGTGTGTGTTATGTGGGTTCCTCAGCAGGGGAAAAGCAGGATCCTGCCCTGCAGGAAGAATGGGGCTGTGCTGGGCGTTCGCCCTACACAATGTGCTGTAGTCATATCCTCCTTGCATGACGGACATGTGAAGAAGGCGGCAGGCTTGCCCTTTGTTATTCTTTCTGATACGAGGCTGAAAATAGCTCATTACAAATGTGAAGTATGCCTCTATTCAGCCAGATGGAGGTGCCTGCAGCTGATGGGCACGGCCACTCGGTGGCTCTCAGGATTCATCGCGCTGCTAATTCAGCTCTTGCAATTAGGTGGCTCTAATTCCAGCCGCTTCAGAGAGCAGCAGAGCTGTGGTGTCACCAAGCCTCCGTGCCATTGACCGTCCTGCCTGCGTACTCCAGGCCTCAGCCTTTTCACTGCCATCCCTGGCAGCCAAGCAAAGAACCACAGAATGTGCTCAGCCAGAAGCAGGAGCCACTGAAGATAACACCAAAGGGTGAACATCGTGGGCACGCGAGGAGCCTTAGGAGAGGCTGCTGCAGAAGGCTGTGGGTCACAGACCTTGACCCCTGTTCTCGCATCTCAACCTATGCCCCTCTGTGTCACTAGGAGTGTGGCATGGATTGTGCCGCCCTGTCTCACTCTCAAAGGGAAATGAGCCCTCTTCTGCACGACTGTTGTGGGATGACAACCGAGAAGGCTGTGGCGCGGTGTCTTTCACTGAGCAGTTGCTTAAAAGCCATTTCTTGCATTCTTTCCTGAATTGGCTTCTGCAGTGTCTGTGGGGGGATTGCAGTCATGACTGTGCAGTGTCCCCACGGGCTGAGCAGCCACAGGTCCTTGGGTGCTGCCTCCTCCTGGGGCACAAGCACTGATTTCTTTCCCCCTGGATGTGGAGGTTTGGGCTGCGCAGCTGTGCTGTGTTCCCTTAGGGTGCTGTGGGAGCCAGTATGCTTTGCTGGGAATAAGCTAGAAAACAGATTGAACAATAAGCAGCTTCTGTAAGAGCCCAGCCTATGGCAGTCACCCTGTTTCTGCTCCGTTTCAAACAAGACACTGACCCCAAGCCAGGTCACAGACGTGCCCTTTCTTCTCCTGTTTAAGTGGGAGGAATTTTTTTCTCAAAGTGCTCTCGGTGCTCTTTTCTTTGCTGTTTCTCAAGCCTGCCTTCGGCAGTGGTTGTAATATCCTCATTTCCCTGTGGGGCTGAGCAAAGCTGCAGCAGGGGAGAGAGAGGAGCACAGAGCGACGGTAATGTCCTCCATCACTGGATGTGACAAATGTGCAGCACTTGGGAAATGGCACAGGGGCATGGCCTCTCCTTTCCTGCTGTGAAGTCTCCCCAGAAGGACAGACACTAAACCATGCTCCTTGCCAGGAGACTGCCCATTTGCTCCCCTTATTCCGTGCTTTTTTCTCCACTTAGTACCTCTCACAGCAGAATAAAATGATCCTAATGGGCATAGCCTTGCTTCAATTGCCCTTGATGCAAGATGGCCCTCGTAGTCCTGAGTGCTCTTATGCCAGTGTGTCTACGCTTGCTGCTGTGCTATGAGCCTTGTTGCCTGCTCATAAGCAGCTTCCTTCCCCCAGTTACGGGGCAACCGAAAGCTGTAGTGGGGGCAACTGTGATCTTGCTGCTGGTGTTTCTGCATAGTGTCTGGCCCTACGGCCTCTGTAAACCCTCACAGTGCATCTGTCCCCTTGTCTCAGGCGTATCCATGTGTGCACACCCCTGGAAGAAGCTGATGGCTGCTCTGCTCTGTGAGATCTCTGCGCTGCTCCCTGTCACAACACGGAGCAGAGACAGGCTGCCTCAAGCAGGGCCGAATGCTGGCACTCACATACCACATCAACAAAGCCTCCTCCTCCCTTGCAGTGAAGGAGAGGAGGCCCCAGATGTCCCTATGCCCACCCAAGCAGCCCTTTCTGCAGGACAAGGTAAAGGGACCTTAGAATGAGGGCTTCAGCCTCTTGCTTTTTTCTATGAGGGAAACTGAGGCAGTGTCTGAGCTCACACAGCAGGCAACACTTGGCAGCACTTCATGTTTCCAGCACGTACTTCAGCTGTGATAAAGCAGCCTCTTTCCTCCGAGAGCTGACTGGTTAATCCTCTTTTAACCTTCCCAAGCAGACTTTATTGCCTGGTTGTTTTTCTCACATCGCTTTATGTGCTTTGATCACTCACTGCCCATCTGGGGCTGCAGTGCTCTACATAAAGAGACGATGACCAGCCACTGGGCTGAGGGTTTGGGGCTGCCTCTGCTGGGAGGGGTGAGTGACACCTGAGGGGTGGGCAGGGGGATGGGTGCTCCATGGCCCTGCAGTGATTCTCCAAGGGCTCGTGCGGGGCTGCAGCAAACCCCAGGTAAGCCCCGGGTGTCTGTGTCCCCTGTGCCCACTGCTGGCTCCTCTCCCCCACATCATCCCTCTGCTTGCTGAGTGCTGCCAGGTATTATTTGATATTTAGCTAAATCAAATCTGGCCCCACTTAAACACCCGACTTTCTGAGATATCTCAGCCTAATTCTCATTTTGTCCTTCCTCGTGTTTTATGTCCTTCCAGGTCTGTCCCAATCCACACACGTGATCAATATTTATAATATATTTCCTTTTCCCTCTCTTACTTTCCCCCACTGCTCTCTTCTCGGACTTTAACAAAAGTTTTTAATAGCATTCAATCCAGGGCTGACCTGCTGTTTCCTTTGCTGATGGGCTCATGAATGATTCAGCTGTTTGAGCTCTATCTGGCAGCTGTGACAGAATTGTTGATAAAACCCCATTTCTGAGGCTTGGCCCAGCCTCCATGTTAAAGGAGCAGGGAGCGAGCCCTAAAACACGGAATCACAAAGAAAGCTGCTTATGTATGAAATACAGCTTTCAAACAAAAAAAGCCCACACGAATTCGACTGTGTTTTACTGTTCACTTGCTGTAGTTAACAGCACCAAAGGGGGCTGTTGAAATGACAGCCCAAACACACGGGCTCTCTGTGCCCTGTTGTTTTTCCCCTTTGCACAGGCAGAGCTGATGCTTTCTCTTCCTTGTCCCCTTACGTTGCAAACCTCCTTTTGCTGCCTATACGAGCTGTGTCACGCTGCACAGCCGTGGCTCAGCAATAGGCATCTTGCTCCAAAGCAGATATTACCCCACAAAACTGCTACACTCCTAAAGCCATCAATGGGAAACTCAAATCCGTGCCTAACTGCTGCCTCTGCTTTAGCATCAGCAATTTCTTCTAGTTTCGCTCCGTTGCGTAAGCTGTAGCTTCACATAAACTCAATCTTGCCATTGCAGCCGAGGTTTCTGGAACACGGGCACAAATAAATTCTGCTCTCCATGCACTGCTGGAGAAGCCGCTGTTGTTTCATTGCTTTAGGGTTCAGAGCCCTCCCTGGGTCCAAGAGCACCAACGAGCTCCTGGGACATCAGAGGAACAAGGAAAGGGAGTTTGGGAGCTGGTCTGGAGGCAAAGGAGAGGTCAGGGTTTAGCTGGTCATCTTCCTGGGGAGGGGGATGGCTCAGAATGGGGTCGCTGCCAGCAGGGCTCTGTGCTGCTGCTTTTCTCAGGAAAGGAGCCTAGAGGCAGCCAAGTGTGCAACCCGGGAGCACTGGGTTCTTCAGCTCACCCCAACTGACTGCAATTAAGGCGATTCTGCCTTTATTAAGGATAATTGAGCTAATGGCTTTTTCCAGCCTACATCCCTGCTCCTAGATAACCTTATGAGCCAAGTTCTGATCTCCCTTGGGGGATTCACGGGAGGCAAATGTTCACCTTTTGTTTCCTGCAGCTAATTGCTCCCACCCCGTGCCCTGGTGCTAGTGGCAGAGATATCCCTAATTGCTCTTAATGAAACCAGTTGGTGGGTGAGGGTTATTTGAAGGCCAGAGCAGGCTCTCAGGAGGGTCTGGCATTCTGGGGATCCGTGCTTGAGCTGTAAAGGGAACACGGGGTATGTGTGAAACAGGACGGGTTGAAGTGCTTTGGGGACTATTTGGTGGTGACCTATAAGGATGAGTGAAGAGAAATGGGCCACTGCCTGCGCTTAGAGGAGTCAGAGCTTCCTGGGCTTGCTCTGTCTCATCGCACAGCTAGAAAAGAGCAAACCTCTTTTTTTTTAGATGGCATTTGGGTGAAAATATAGATGGGAAAATGGATTTAGAAAGGGTAAGTGGAAAAAGCAAGATATGTCCATTAATCAGACCCAAATGAATGGGTTGTGTGCTCCCAGCTCCTCACCAGGCAGCGTGAGAAACTGAGAAGTCCTTAACTTTAAGCATTGCTCAACAAAACATCAGAGCGTTGTCAATGTGATTCTCATCCTAAATCCAAAACATGGTTCATATCAGCCACTATGAAGAAAATTAATCCTGTTCCAGCCAGGACCAGGATACCTGACTGAGCCTGGGAGCAGCAGGAGAAGCATCTGCCAAAAACACCTTGGAGAGATGACAGAGCTACAGGAGCCTTCAGGCACCCCAGGTGCTGTTCTTACTCTGGTGAGAGCTCATTTTATTTCTCTTTCTGCTTCTTTCATCTCTAATGTGCGGTTTGCAAAGAGGGCAGCCATGGAGGGGCAACACAGAGGCCTCCTTCCCCACGACCTCTCCTGTAAGGGCTGGGATGTGTTGGGAACCACCTCAAGCAATGTATGGGAACTGTTGAATCACGATTGACCACCTGAGGCGAGCGCTGAGTCAGCTGCAGGGGCACAGGTGAATGCAGTTTCACCTGAGTGACCAGAAGACTCATAGACCCCATTTAAGGGCTGACTCCCCAGGAGGAAGGATATCTATCTGGAGATCCTCCCTCTGGGAACCCTTTGGTGAGCCTAGGACACAGGTAAGATCTTTATTTCAGTTCTACTTTGTAACAGGATAATCTTTCCAATCCAATACCTGTTTGCCATATAGCCATACACACAACTCCACAGCTCCTGTACCCTGGGCTGTAGTGGCCCAAGATGATGGGTGGGTGGGAGCAAGCAAGCAGAAACAGGTGGTGTTCAGGTGGCAGGAGAGCCAGGAGGTGCCTGTGGGGCTGGTGGTGCCCATCAGCAGGGCTGGCTGTAGAGCTGGGGACCTTGAGCTCAGCTGCTTCCTGAAGCAGCATTTCACGTTGCCTCTACCTCAGCCACCGACATGACTTTAATACAACTTTTTAAAGTATGCATTTGTATCTAGTAAGCCCTTGAGTGCAGCAGAGTCCCTTTTATATTGAAATTCAGGCTCCTCAATAACATTTTATTATGAGGCTTGCTATTTTTGGAATTGCTGTTACTCTGTTATGAGCAAGGCACCTAACATCCTTCGGTATGAAATCATTAAGGGCACAGCAGAGTTCATTACAGGGGCATTTCTCTGGATTAAGAACAAATCAATACCACATACTAATATCGCAGCCTGGTACCTGGCTTTGGTTGCAAACAGCGCACCCTGAGAGGAAGATGCTCTTCATTTGGCCTCTTGTGCTCTTCTTCCAATATCTTATTTACTGTTTTCCCCCAGGCTGTTGTGATGGATTTATGAGTAGACAAAATCCAAAGGTTGTTTTTCTTTAAGCTACCTGAATATTGTAGCTTTTAAAGTAGGGAAGTGAGAAATAACCAGCTTAAGTTTGCAATATCGCCGTACCCTTGCATGCAATATGACTTCCCCTTGGAAGCGAAGGCCTGCAGCTCTGTCTGGGTACGCTCAGCTTATTACGGTCAGGGTTTAGAATACATTTCAGATGTTTCAAGTTGAGAAAACGTGGGGGTGATGTGCTGGGAGGGAGGCAGGGGGGATGAGCATTGTTTATAAGAACCTCCAACAGAAGGGAGAGCTCTGCTTGTGGAAATCTGCCTCAGCCGTGGCCTGGCTGGAGGTGGTTGGAGGCACAGACTTCCAGGTGGAGGCTCCAGCTCTGCTCCTGACACCCCAGATTTGCCTCCTGGCCCTGGCTGGCCGTTGCTCAGCCACTGGGAGCTGTGTCTTGGCGTAATTCCAGCTGCATTCAAAATGGGAACTTACTCCGTGTCGCTGCTCGCAGCTCCTGCAGCACGTGGCATTCGTTTTGTTCAGTAGCGGTGATGGAAGCTGTTGAGGCCGACGGCATTTGTTCCTCTTTATTTATTACAAGCAACTATTCATCAGTGGAATTTAATTATTACTTTTTTTTTTTTTTTGCCTTTTAAAAATGCTGTTCAATGGAGGAAGGCAGCCGCTTGTCTGGGCTGCGTTTAACACCGGGTGGCTCCAAAGCAGGGAGGTCCTTCAAGCCGTTTTTGTCAGTGAAATTAACAACAACAAAAAATCAAACTAGTGAAGTGTGGAGCTGGAGGCCATCTCTGTAATGATCTGAAGCACTCAACCCGTTAGAAGCTTAATGCTTTCATTTACAAGATCGTTCCTGGAGGAAGACCTCCTGGTCAAACTGCTATTGCTCCCTTAAAAAAATAAAGTTTGTAATCACTTTGGCTGCACAGCTCATTACTAGGAGAGGCCTACAGCTGAGAGCGGCACTCATCTTCTTGCTTTTGTTTTCCAACTTTCAGCCCAGGCATTAGGTATTCCATTGCTGTGTATAAGTTTATAAATACAATTACAGAAGCTCCGACCTTTCACTTTCTTTGTAAATGGGAAGCTTGAGGGCTGTGCTGTATCACAAACCACGATTGTATCAATAAACAGTTGGGCAGAGCCCTGTTAGCTGGTTGGTAGCGGCCGATCAATACTTTCTCACGGTTGACACTGCTCTGATTACCATTCGTCCTGTTTTTCCATTAACTGGACTTTTTCCCCTTTTGCTCTCCCAGTACTGTCTAGGAAGGAGTGTGCCCCCACATGCAGCACCATAGGGAAGAAAGCTTAGTTAAAAAGCCCAAAACGGGGTGTGGGGGAGGAAGAATTTGGAGGTAGCTTTGACTAAATAGCTGGAGATAGTTGGGCTTTTGGGTTTTAGCTGTGTTCTTGTACTTGCTGAATCGCTGGGGACGTTGATACTGCTGGTCTCTGACCTGCCCACAGACAAGCAGAGCTTTGAAGATATATATATTCTATTAGAATTTAAAGGCAAAACATAATAGGAGTCCTTGTTAAGACGGAGGCAAGAAGAAGCCAGGCATTGGGTGAGATTCAAGATTTTCTTGCCCATCTCTGCTGGTTTCTGAAGGGCAGAATGGGCATCATCTCAGAGGCAGGGAAACCGAGGTGTATACTAGTGGCAGGCTTGTGTTACAGATGTGTATATTCTTTCTAAGGCCTGTCTCTAAATATACACTGTAAGGACGTGAGCAATGATGTTGCACAGGGTTGGGCGAAGGGGAGTCTGCCTTGCTGATGTGATGAGCCCAGGAAGACAAGACGGTGGGATGGGATGGATCCAATGCGCACCATGGAGAAGGGATTCCCATTGTCCCCAGAGAGGTGTCGGTAAGGACAGTGACATTTCAGTTAATCTCCAAAGTAATTTGAAGCTTGTAGATAGCATTGTGGTCAACCAAGGGAAGCAGCAGCTTGAGAAAGGTCAGCAGCTGACAGTGGGTGCTGAGTGCAGCTGTACTGCTTCTTGACCTCAGTCCACAAAGGCACCAGTTTGTTCCATTTTTTTAAAGCAGTTCATTGCTTTGAATTAGTGCTTTGAATGCACGAGTTACACTTGCTTTTAAAAGGAGGAGGTCTGATTTCTAGAGTGGGTATTGAGCATTTGTTCTTCCTATCTGGCTGTTATGAGACACGATGTTTGATTCCGCCTGTGGAGAGCAGATACATTGGGAAGGAAATAGTGGGGAAACTCAGGGGCTCTGTGTGCTCAGCTATATGTGACAAGGTGTAGGTCACCAAAACTTGTGACCAACCATGTCAGAAAGATGTGGAGCAGGAGTAAGAGCGAGGCTAGAAAACTCAGCACTCTCTGTATGTCTTGGCTCTACATCTCCTATGTATTTCTACAGGAGAGTGTTAGGAAGAAATAAATGAGGGTTTGCTACTCCCATGGAAATATCATACTGTTTCCCAGCACTAGCCTGAAGCACAACCAGTTGCCCTGCAGCTCTCCCCAGGTGGCCGGAGTTGCTGAAGCCAAGGATAGCTTGTTAACTTTTCTATTTTTCCTATGGTCTTACATGCTTGAGGCACACGAGGCTGAGGTCTGCAGCACGGTCTGGAAGCTCTTTGAGCGTCTAAGTCTTGGGCACCTCCAACAGCTTTTCTTAGCAGAACATCATAAACCAAATTAATCCTGGACTCTAGGTGGTCTAAGGCACCACATGCTATCAGGCCATTTGAAGTCCCATTGAAATTCATGAAAAGACTCCCACAGACTTCAGTGTGGGCAACGCATCAAACCACGTAGCGCGGCAAAGCCAGCGTGCCTCTAGTCCTTGGTTTCCAAATTTCTCCCTCGTGCTGTTCCTGTTGAAGGATTAAAAGTGCCTTCTTGCCGGCGAGCGAAGCTGAGTAAGAACTGGATGTGAAAACAAAACCACTATGTAAACAATGCTGCTAACGTGCTGAAGTGAAAATCAAAGCTGTGCTCATCATCTGGGCAGTCAGAGCCGGGTGGGAACAAGGTTATTTTGGAGGTGTCTCATCGGAGCAGTGGCAGGAGTAAGGAAATCCTGCCACCTAACCAAAGCTCAGATTGTGCTGAGAGAAGGGGTTGAGTACAAGTGCCGGCTGCTTACTAGGCTCAGTATTGAGTTAGAAAATACTTAGAATTGGGCTGCTCTTTTGGAGGCAAACAGGCTGTGGTGGTTTCCTTCTCCCTTTCTGCGGAGATTGTTTTCTCTCATAGAACTATCTGCAGGCAAAGGGGCATCCTGTGGTTTAGATCCTCATAGTTGGTTACCAATAAAACATAGACTTGCAGCTACATGGCAAGTTAGGCATCTCTATGGAAACTTACAGCTTCGGGGTTGTGCACTGACTGGAAATATGATTTTCAGATCTTTTATTTTTATTCACATAGAAGAAGCATATATGAGAATTCAGGTTTCAGGATCCAATTCAGGACTGTGTCTGGGGAAAGGGCATGAGAAGGACAAAACCCAGCATACCTCTCAGTATATTGCCCCGGGGTAAGACTCTCACAGAGGCCCCCACTCTTTGTAATAGAAGGCTCGAGACCTGTTGTGGAGCACTGACCTTCCTTCAGATGAACCCAAAATTGATTGAGTTTATTTAATCTATGTTTTATTTTTAACTGCCATTTCTAGAGACGCAAAGCTTTCCAAGCACGCATATAACGTAGCGCTGAGACTCGGGGTAGAAACAGGGAGTTGGACACTACAAATGGGTTCACTATTATTATTATTATTTTTCTTCAATCAGGATTTAAGTTCTACTTCTGCTCCTGACCATCTCAATGACAAAACTCCTGGGGAAACCTTTAATACAGACGTGATGAAGCAGTTGCTCAGCCACGCTGCAGGAATGGCTTTTTGGCCAATGCTGCCCTTACAAAAGGGGCAATGCAGACAGGCTATTTGCTGCTCGCAGGGATAGTAATGCTTGCTGTGACTTAGTCCTGTTATTCGCTCCCGTTTGCTGCTCCTCGTGTAGCAGCTGGTTGGTGCAGTGATACCGGAGTGGGTGTTGTTGGCACCCACAGCACCACATTCTCTGTCTGAGAAGCAATAATAAGAGCAACCAAGCTGGCTTTTCTTCTTCCTTAGGAACTCTGAATGAAGCCTGCTTTGCTTTTGCAAATTGGTGCTTCATTATAATGTTTAAGAGCCGCAGCGTTTCTTCTCAAGTAATTTAACCTTGTGCTGGTACCTGCTTTGGGAAGAATCTCGTTATTCTGAAGCAGAAAACCAGATTAGAAAACTGCTTTCAGAGCAAGAAACAAAGTACTGTTGGCTCTCTAATCCCATCCTTTGGCGCTGATGCATGGCTGCCTCAGTTGAAGGCAGCAGTCTGGGCTGCTGTGCTGTCTCAGTACCGCTCAGTGGACAAACGCAGGTAAGCTGATCCTGGCATTTAGAGCTTTCTGTGAGCAAGTTAACATGTATCGCCATGTAATGCTCTGCTGTAACGTGGAAAGGTCCTATGGGAGTTCAGCTGGGAAAGGTCGTCTTATATTTCATAGTGTCTCCTCTAAAAAACATTCTGAAAGAGAAGTATTCAGGTTTTTTTAGTGCATTTTGCTTAATATGGCAGTCACGCAGTACAAAAGCTATCCAACAAACTGAAGCCAATACTAGAATTGCTTAATTCTCTTTGCGTTAGGCTAAAGTGTGTGGTTTTAGTGTCTTTGCAAAAGAACTGCTGAATATGAGAAAACTTAGCCACTATCCCATTGTAATAAATTGAAAAGTAAGTTCAAGTGTAAAGATTGGTGGGGCAACAGCTATAGCCAAAGGCAAGCTGTCCTGTAACTGTTTTTTTTGAGACAGTCTGTCTTGAAGGTTTGTGCACAGAAGTCTGACCCGGTAAGCACATCAAATAGTATCACTGGAAAGGCAGGTTTTTAGAACCAGCTTCTCTATTGTTCTTTAACTAAAGAAAATAATCCAGACACCTTTTACCCAGCACCTAAATCTGACTGCTGAGACTTTAACTGAACCCAGGTAACAGCAGGCTGCAACTTAAAGGATTATCATCTCTTCCAGCCTATATTCTACAAGGCTGAGTAACTATGATTTGTCCTACGCTTGCATCCAGGCTGGTATTGCATTTAAGTGGAATCCTGAATGTGCCACAGATGTAAAAGTGGCTTTCTGCACTTTGGGGCAAGATAAGCTCACCTGTGTGTGTTCACACTACTGAGAATAATGCATTTTTTAGATGTCAGGCAGTTATGTGAGGTGTGGTCCAGCCTTTGGCTGATTGTGCAATAAGAAGGTGAGAAAAAAGGCAGGCTCTGTGCCTGTCTTGCAGCAGATCCCCTCCACAAGCTCTGCAGGTACAGCTGACTTCTTAGAGTTATGTTGCACCAGCAGAGCACAGGGGCATCTTAGTTTGGCCAGGCAGTTCCACAGTGTGTGTACAGTGCTACGTGAAGCCAATGAAATGACTGACAAGTGGGAAGCTTGCATGCATACCAGCTACAGAGCAGTGCAGGTGTTTGGCAAGACTCTGATCCTGCTCACAGCAACACGCATAAATTCTCACCTCCGTTGCCTTCAGCGGGAGCGCTCAGACATATTTTACCTAAGTGAGGAGCACTGCTCCACCTGATTTACTGTTTTCTGTGATAGAACTGTCAGCGTTCTGTTAAAAATTGGGGTAGAGACGATAGGCTGACTATAGCTGCAGTGAACAAATGAGCTCTGCTGGCTCCACAAGCTCCTCAGAGCAATGCCTCATTCTTACCAAACGTCCCCTGTGCTGCTACTGGAACACAGAACTTTGGTCTGTTTCTAAGCCCCCTCATCTACCTAGCGTCACACACTATATTTTTATTAGTATTTCTAACCTCAAAATGACCAGTGCAAGGAAATGGCGTGATGAGAGCATATGCCTAACTCTATCCAGCACCTACAGGAAGGCTACAGGCAAAGGCTTCCTCTAGTTCAACATTTTATATGGACAAATGATTATGTTTCATAAAACACACATTTATTTTTGCTGGCAGAAGCACCTAAAAGTTCACAAAAAGGAATCAAAAGCAACCTCTGTGCACTGAATTAAAGAGAAACATCCACATTTTTAATCTCTAATTCTGAAGTGGACTTCATCCTTCATTTCTTTCCTTGAAAGAAGTTGGCGGCTGGGACAACAAACTCTCATTTCTCCAGAGGTGCATAATTCAGAAGCTTCTCAATCAGATCCACGTGGGCTAGGAGCATTCTGCGGCAGCAGTATCTCTTCAAACCAAGGGCATCCAGGGCATCTCTATTAATGAATGAGAACAACATTAAAAAAAAAAAAAGTAATGAGTCAGAACCACTTGTAAGTGTTCCTAAGCAACACACTGATTACTCTGAGCTTAGTCACAGAGAAAAACTTGTTTGCAGTTTAAACCAAGGCATTTAGCGTGTGCTGTTATTGTTCTCTTCCATTTACTGCAGCTGGCATGGTGTTTGCCTGTTCTATGGCCTGCAGATGCACACGATCTTCTGCTAAAGATGGAATCTAGCTGACCAAACTACCAAACTTTCAGAAGTAAGCCTGGAGAATTCCCACAGGGACAGAACCATAGCAGGCCAGATCTGAAGCACTTTGTCTTCTGAAATAGCCCGCTCACAGAATGGCCTGGGTTGGAAGGGACCTCAAGGATCGTGAAGCTCCAACCGCCTGCCACAGGCAGGGCCACCAACCTGTCACATTAATACTAGACCAGGCTGTCCAGGGTGCCATCCAACCTGGCCTTGAACACCTCCAGGGATGGGGCATCCACAGCCTCTCTGGGCAGCCCGTTCCAGCACCTCACCAGTCTCCTGGTAAAGAAGTTCCCCTTGACATCCAACCTAAATCTTCCCTCCTTCAACTTAAAACCGTTTCCCCTGGCGATGCTATTATCTCCCCTTTCAAAGTCACGAGGTCATGGGACTGCAGGGTCAGGTGAGATCCAGAAGTATTCTGGCTTTGGAAATAGCTTTCTGCTCTTCACAGGTAGAAGGAAACTTGGAACGTGGCACAGTTGTCACCCCAATATGTAATTACAGTGACAGAGTTTTGCTCCCACAAGCAGCCCTTGCCATAGCAGTCTGGAGGGAAGAGCTGATCTGCTAAGAGCACCCAAAGACATCAGTGTAGCGTGGCTTCCCTGTGTAGCTGCGGAGGACACTCGCTTTACGAGATAAACGTCTGATCTAAGCCACACCCAAAGGGATGTGTGGAGATACAGAGAGGAACCGAAACGGCTCCAAGTGCAAAGCAGCCCTCAGGGATGCTAATTCTTGGGGAGGATAAATCCCTCACAGCTCCCACACAGAGCAGCGCGCAGCTGCGGAGCCCGTTCCCCTCACACGAGGACGCGCAGGCGGCTGTTCCACAGTCCCTCCGTGAGCGACTGCTTCCCCATTCTTTGGCTGGGTACAAATCCCTCTGCGAGTCCACCTAAGTCACCCCAGGAGCCTCCAATGGATACCAGTCCGGCATCGATCGGACTGAAGCAAACCTTCCAGAACCCCGCCGCTCTCCCGGCAGACGCTCCTCTGAAGTACGGCGCGCTCTCACCTGAAGTGGAAGAACGCGCAGCTATAATACCCACCCTTCCGTATACTCCGCCTGCAGGAGGCCGAGGTAGGCTTCCCACTTGTTGCCGACGATTTTGCCGCACGTGAAGCACCTGACCGGGATGATCATTGCTCGCCGGGCTCGCGCCGCCGCTCCCGCCCGCAGCTGGACGAGAGGAAGAGAGGAGACGAGAGCCCCACGCGCCGGTCGCTCCGCGCCCCGCGATGCCGCCCGGCCGCTCCCACTGCGGCGGGACGGGCGGGGGGGACGGGTGGCACGCGCCGCGCGGACTCCTCGGGGCGGGCGGGGAGGAGCGCTCGCGCTCCCCCGCTCCCGAGCAGGGCGGTGGATGGTAGCGGCCGCCCTACGGCGCCTCGCGCGGCTCAAGAGTGTGCGCGAGCGGGGCGGGCTCGTGATCGCGTTTCGCGTGCGCGGCGCGTGGCGGCAGCCGGGGCCGGCGGAGCGCAGAGCGGCAGCACCGGCGGGGCGGGCTGAGCTGAGGAGGCGCCGTGCTTTTCCTTTCCTCCCTCCCTCCCTTCCTTCCGCGCGCTCACTTGTTGCTCTGCAACCGGACTTCTGCAGCGGTGACGGCACTTCTCGCGTCCTGCCCGAGGTACCGCAGCTGCGCGGGGTGAAAGCGCAACTGGTGGCTGCAGCCCGGGGACGGCAGCGCTGCGGGACGGTGCAGCCCGCTCCGCTCCGCTCCCCTGCCCTTCCCTTCTCGGGGCGAGGAGCGGTGCGCGCAGCGGTAGCGCGAGGCGCGGTCCTTCTCGCGGCCGTGGATTGGCGGCGCCGCTTTGGGGCGGTTTGCGCTCTTTCTGCGCTCCCCTCAGGCGGGGGAAGGCGCCGGGCAGGAGCGGCAGTTCGTAAGCCGCGCCGGGCGCCGATCTGCGCGGCGTTCTCCGCTCCTTTGCAAGAAGCCGGGCTGCGGTCCCGTGGCGGCGGCAGGTCTGTGGGGAGTTCCCGAACTCCGGGCTGCGGGGCTGGGGGGGAGGCGGGGGGTTGTTGGGGCTCGGCGCCGCCCGCTTCAGCGTCCCTCGGTCTCCGGGAGCCGCTCTCGGCGAGAGCAAACGGCGAGCGGTGCCGCGGGGCGCGCGCCGTCCTTGAGGCGCTCTCCCGCTCGGGGCGCGATGCAGCCCGCGGGGCCGGAGCCTTTCCCGTGGGGTGGGGGCGGCCCCGGCACGGCGAGCGGCGGCTTTGCTGGCGGCCCACGGCCGGGCGAGTTGGGCGGCAGCGGGTGGCGCGTCGCGAAACCCCGCGCGTTCCTCTCCGTCTGAGCGTTGCGCGTGCCGGGCCGTGCGCCGCGATGCTCGCAACTTCAGGGAGGCGCGCTGCCGTTCCGGTGAGCCCGGCTTGAAAGCGTCGCCCCGAGCGCCGTCGGTCCTCACTGCCCTCCGCTTGCGGCGTTAGCGCCGTGCCGACCGTCCTCGGGCAGAGCGGGAATGCACCCAAAGTGCCGCCTTTTCCTGCCGGAGCATCTGCGAGTCGCGCGGCACAGAGCCATTGCTGTCGGGCGTATAAATTACGGTGCCTTAAGGCACGGCTTACGTTAATACGCCTTTCGTGCCTATTTATTGAACCGCTGGATCGCTGACCCCGCGCGCAGACCGAACTTGAACCGCGAAAGAGCAAATAGTTTCGTTTTAACCGGCCAGGCTGCTTGAAGGCGGTTTTGCAAACGTTTGCTAATGAAAAGAGAGCGGTTTTTGCAGCCCCGGCAGCAATTGCACTCAGCTGTGCGCGGAGCAACGCGGCTCGGCTTGGAGGGTGCAGAAACCTCCCGCAGACCGTTACCAGTATCGTTGTTTCGGGCCGGTGGGAGCCGAGCTGTCTTTTGCTGCTTTGATTTCTTCTTTTTCTGGGGGGGTGAAGGGGGGAAGTTGAGAATTTGGAGGCTGCTTTGATGTGTTTTCAGCAGCGGGGCTGCAGAGCGATTTTCTTGTTGAACTGTGCAGCGAAAGGCATTTGTGTTTGGAGACCGCAATTGGCTGTGGGGAGGGAGAGGCAGAGAGGGGTTCTGGCTGCTGTGGGTGGGTTGGTAGCGCTGCCCGGAGGAAGTGCTCTCGTTTAGCTCTACAAAACGAAAGTGGGTTTGAACTTTCCCACCCAGCTCTCACACGCGGCTCTGCAGCCCTCCCGAAGGAAACTTTCCTCTGCTGTTTTCCTAGCGTTTGAATTTGCCTTTTCTGGACGTCCTGCTTCGGCTGGCGATGATGGTAATAATCTGATGGCTCTTCTGTGGCTGCTCTTAGTTGGATCGTAGAAAATGTGAGGTTTTTGATCTGTGACCTGGAGAGATTTCTCCATGCAGAGAACGTTCTCTGCTCAACTTGATGTATGCTCTGCTCAGCCTGACCATGGGAGTCTGCTGGGGCAGGAGAGATGTGTGCATGTGACTGTCAGTGCTCCCAGCCAGTGCTTTAGGGGCTGTAGCTCACCCCGGTTAGGGTGCCTGTTTCTGTTCCTTTGTCAGGAGTGAGCTTCAGTCATTGCTGTGCTACCTTCCAAGTCTTTTTGTCAGGTGAGCTACTGCTGCCAGCTGTTGCAATTCGGTACTTAGTCAAGTTAAGCCTCTAAGCATCCTTCTGAAGAGGGGTATAAAGTGGAAGAATTGCAGGCTTAGGTCTCCTTAGGCATCCTGCTGAAGAAGGAAAGGAATTGCAGCAGTTGGTAATCCTTCATAGGTCTCTCTTACAGTGTTTGTAAGTTCTCATTGCATTTTTGACCTCCTGCTGCTCGGAGCAAGCAGCAATCCTCAGAACTCTGCTTCTTTGGCCTTTCGGTAGTCAGGGGGCCCAGAGGGGTGTTTCTCAACTGTGGCTTGCCTACAGAAGAGGCTTGCCTACAACTGATTGAGTTGAAATACTTGTAGAACTGTAGGCTGGTTTTCTGATGTGCTTCTGGAACAGCTTCTGCTATGCCGGGCTTTGTTGTGGGGCGCTGCAAATAACTCCTGCTCCTTGGTTAATGCAGTACAGACCTCCTTCCTGTGATGTGAAAACCTTTGAAAGCCACTGGTATTCAGCCCCACCATTGCCGTTGGGTTGAGGCCCACTGTTGGCTTTCTTTTGTTTCTTGGGTGAACTTAGAGCTGCAAAACGCATCTGAGTGCAATTGTTCCACAGTACTCCTAGCGATGAGCATTGAAACCCTAAGCTTGCGACTAAGCAGTGCATCCTTCTTCCTTTTCTCCCACCCACAAAACGTAATAGGAAAATATTACTGCTCGTTTAAAAAGAAGCAAACAACAGGACAAAAAACCCCCCATCAAAGCAGCCAAGTGCCCCCAGTCACTGAACTCATCTTAAAATACTCCGATGGTTCGTGTGGCCCTGTGACTTCCTGCCGCTCGTGTGGGCAGGCTGTGTCTCTCTGACCTTGTCGCTGTGGTTGGGGCTGTAGGCAGAAGTCGTGGGATCTCCACGTTTGTGTTGGTACCGCGAGAAGCCATGGGCTGCTAGCTGAGCTGGTTGTTGTGTTTCGTGGGTTGCTTTGGGCCAGGTTTGGGTGTGGGTTCTCTCTAGTCTGGAGCATTCGCTGCTTTTCACCCGTGGTCTGCATACATATAGATGGTCCCCAGAACTGGAGACTTGAGTCTATAAGGGCCTGGTTTGCCAGATGCAGTTGTGTTCAAGGACAATGGATTGCTTAAATTGCATACTTTTCAGAAGAAACATTCATTGCCAATCTTTTTATACTGTTGATCTCAACTTGCAGCTTTCTGGATATCTGCGGCTGACGTTGGCTTTGTAGGAGTTAAAAGCTGTGTTTCCTGCCTCTTCCTGAGGTCATTTAGGGAAAGAATGTTCAGTTTCCCCTCCATCTCTGCCCAGCACCAGAATTGCGTGTGTGGCTGCAGCGGTTGGTGGTATCACACCCAGCGTTGTGCCGCTCAGATCTCAATGGGCTATAGAGGAAGAGCTTGCCCGAATGATTAAGTCGGACATTCTTTAGTCAGGAGCTGAAATGTGACGTGGAGAGCTTAGCAGCATAAATACCGAACGGCAGAGAGCCAAAGGGAGAGGGGGTATTTAAAAGGCAAGGTGGAACTTGGCTTAGCTGGTGTTTTCTCAGGCACGTTCCCCGCTCCAAATCTATCGCGTCCAGATTTACTGTTGAGCTTTCCCTAGCCCTGGTTCACCACCCAGGATTGTCATTCATCCTGTTGCTCAAAGAAAAGCGGCTCCCTCTGGAGTCAGCTAGTGTGACTTTGAAAGGACTTCCCTTCTCTCCTCTCCTGCTAAAGCTCCCAGCTCCGAGGAGCGAACACAAATCAAGGCTCCAGCTTAGTTTTTCCTGCGGGTTGTTGAGTGGGCGGCTCTGTGTCCCACTGAGCCCCTGGTCCTTCTTCCGCTGCCTCGGTTGGATGTAGCTCTGTAAGTGGTGGTGGGGAGGTGGAGGAGCCACGCGGGAGAGGCAGGGCTGATGGAAGGAGAAAAGCCTTGCAGGCTCTGGCGAGCTTTGCGTTGTTTAGTTGCCCCGTATGGTGTTTAAAAGCTGCTCGGGGCCCTGGATTTACTGAAACAAATACAGAAGCCGCTAAGCAAGTGGGAATGAAGAGAAACATCTCTAAGCTGGGGATGCGAATTCGGCTTCGCAGTAATACCAGACAAGCCTGATGCTGCTGATTTCATTAAAAGCAACATTCGGGGACTCAAAGGACGGTTTAATACTTACTATATATATATATTTTAAACACGCTGACCTTATCTGGTAAGCCTGTAATATTTGTTGCAATGAAGAGCAGCTGGTGCATAAATACATATATAATAGCAGTTGCCAACTCGGGAAGCTGTGCTGAGCCCGTGACTTGTTTGAAGTGGGGTTGCTATTAAAAGGCAGGTGGCAGGATGTTTATTTTACACCTTGTTAATTGCCTGTTTTTCCTGCTGTAATTGGCTTCCTAATGGGGGCAGAATGCACTCGGTTTTGCACACAAAGCTTCATTAGTGACAACCGATGGAAAGGATTTGGAAGGTGGGATTTGTATGAAACGTATGTATTGAGTAACAGATGTCTCTGCTAAATAAAGTGTATGAGGAAGTCCCATAGATGCATCCAAAAATGCAAATGCTTTTCCATAAACGATTTAAGGTGTCCTTGTGTTAGACTTGAAGCTCCCTGCCTGTTACTTGAGAAGGGGGTGGAGGCTTCAGCTTGTTAGTTTTGTAGGACAGAGATTGTTCTGCTTCGCTGGACAGGAATTGGGATGCTGGGATGGTGCCTCGTGCCTGGGACCGACAGCATGCGTGGGTTTGTGAGGGTGTCTGTAGTGGTCTTTGTAGCTCCTGCTAACCAAATGGGAGGGTGTGGTGAGCTGTGGCGGCGCTCAGCTCAAATCAAATCCCTGAGATTTTTGGAGCCTCCTTTACTGCTTGTGTGTGGTGGTGCTGTATCAGGTGTGTTGTGTGTGCTGGGACCTTGGAGGCGGTGAATAGCCGTGGAGGAGATGCATGGCCAGAGCATCTGCATTTCCAGAGTAATACTGCTTGGGCTAGGGCTGCTTTTATCTGTCACGTTTGTTCTCAGCGAGGTCACATCGTGGCGAAAATGTAATGCTTGCCAAGCTTGGATTGATCTATTTTATAAGAAAATGCCTTTATTACATGAATATATCACAGCCTAATTGACTGCATCTTGTTGTGGGGAGGTGATATCCTGAGGCAGCATTCTAATCAGAAAGATCACAGGAGCTGCCCATCAGCTCTGCTCGTCCATGCAAGTGTCCTCAGATGACAAAATAATCCCTTCTTGGGATAATATTTTTCATTTCTGCAGAATCTTTCCTTCCTGAGTGAAGGGTGGGCTGTGAAGCTGATGTGAGGCCAGAGCACGTCAAGCATTAATGTTTGAAGGGAGAAGCTTTGGGTATTGTTCTTGCATGGGGAAGGCAATGCCTACATTTCTGATGAGCTCATGGGTGTCCTTTCCTTTGATGTACTTCCTTCCTGTCTTTGGCTGGGATGTCCTTTCTCCAGGTGTATAAGAACGTTCTCTCCCATCAACACTTCATTTAAAGAGACTGCACCAAACCAGTCCTTTTTTTTAGTAGGTTACCCTGGCATCTGTGGCTCCCTGAACTCTAATGAGAAGGAATGGGGACGATTCTAACTTACTTCTGAGGTCTAATCACCGAGGCTCTCGTAAGTGTTGATGGCTGTATTGGAACAAAGAATAGAAGAGGAGGTTCTGCTGAGGGCAGTCTTTTGGGTATGTTTATATTAGGATACAAGTATGCTGCTTGGGCTGTCCCTTCCATTGGTCTTCAAGCCAGTCTCTTATCTTGCAAGCCTGGTGGGAGTGGGGATAAATGATGGCGGTGAGTCAGAGCAAGGATCCGTCTTTCCAAGCACCTTGTCTTGCTGTGTTACTGCTACACTCTTGCCTTAAGCTTATGTTTTATGGAAGTTTGTAACTGTAGTCTTGTTTCAGAACCGAGTATGGGAGGCAACATAGTTGTTCTCATTAAAACCACTGAGCTGAGGCTTGGCATCTCAGCCTGCTGCGGCTGGGTTCAAGTGCTGTGGGCAAGCTGGCTGCCCTGAAGCAGCTCCAGAGCTGCCCCTACTATGAGCTGCATTGCGGTGAAAGATGACCATCTCCAAAAGTTCCCATTGGCAGAGCCCAGGTCCTTCCAGCCTGCAGGGCTTGCACTATGGACGTGGGGAGGACGGTGGAGTGAGTGCAGAGAACACAAGGTTAGCACTCAGGTGAGTGGGCTGCACCTCTATCGCAGCGCTGTCCGCAGGGAGCGTGCTGCTGCTTTGCTTATTGAACCGCTGGTTTGAAAATTAAAAAACAGCCAACTGTTCCATAAAATATTAACAGGCACTGCTTTCGTCTCTCTCGTCAGATTAACTGTGTCAGTCTGTGCGTCCTCAGGGTGACGGAGCTGATCAGATCGGTGATTCTGGCAACTTAAGGACGCGTGCAAGTGACGTGCTCCGTCTCACAGGGGATGCTGAAGCTATCAGCTGCAGAACTGGGAACCGTGGGGGTCCTGCACTTTAACTGCGGATTCGCAAATGAAATCTCGCAGAAGCAGTACAGTTTGCTGTTGTATGAGTGCATTTCTTTTTTGTTAGGGTAATATTTTTTTTTTTTTTTTGCGAGGCGTGTGAAGGTAATGCGGTGGTAGAAGCACATACTGTGACTGCACTGCAGGAAGGAAAGGAATTACTGCGTATTCCGTATGAGAGGCCAAAGACTGTTATGTTCGAGTAGGTAGAGGGGGAAAAGCCTTTGCATCGTTGTAGAATTCTTTATGAATATAGATTTTGAAACTGTTTTGCTTGCAGGTGGATTTCTTCATTCAAGAGCCAGTTGCAGCCCTTTAATCATGGTGCTGCATCACCGGAGTAGCAGAGTTGGGTAGCAGAGGGTACCCAACTACTTTAGTACTGGAGGGATTAGGGAAGCCTTCAGCTTGCTGCAGAGATGCCCTGAGGCCTGCATGCTGCCCAAGCGGTGTGTCGGAGCTGAGGCTGAGCTGTGCAGAGGTGGCTTTTCATAGAGCTTTGCATTGGCTTGTCTCCATCTTGCAGCCGTAGCTCTTCTCAGTGTGTGCACAGTACTTGTGTATACTGCTACACACCGGGGTAAATGGTCACTAAACTTCAATATATGCTAGATGCAAGGCCAGCCTGATTTGTTAATGTCTTGGTTGCCTCAAAGGTGTGTTGCCTCTTTACAACTAGTAAGTAATAGCACCTGGGACACGTTACTGTTGCGTTCCCTCCATGTGCAGCTCAATTGCATACCTGGACATCCAGGAGTCGGTTCTGAAGGGCAGCAGTTCCTCTGTCTGATCTGATATGCTGCTGTGCTTTGTGGTGGCGTGAAAGAACCATGGAGTAAAGCCTTCAATCATATGAGCTGATCAGAAGGGGTTGTCTGTAGTGATTGATAAGTCTTCTCAGAACAATAGGCCGTCTGAGCCGTGTTCAGGGAGTGATGGTGTTGGTGGGGCTTTCAGTTCATCTTTGGCCTAAGTAAGGAAACAGTGAGATCAAGGTTGCAGTTTTGTTTGCAGCTTGCCTTCAAATCCCTGCCTAATCTAAAATTGTACCTGTGTGCATCCCTCTGCTATCTCCAGATTGAAAAGAAGTGAATCTGTAAAGCTATCTGCAGAGCAATCTGCCCATCTCCTTTAGGATGTTCTGAGGATTTTGGGGGCAGATGCTCCTTTGCCCTCTGCCCTCCCAAATTATTTTGATTCCTTTTGAATTTACTCTCTCCA
>PPHD01003720.1:0-30621 GCA_002909625.1 Bambusicola thoracicus | reverse complement strand
CTTCCAACCCAGGCCATTCTGTGATTCTGCATGAAACGGCTTTCTCTGTGGCACTGGAGCTCGTGCCCTGGCTCCTGCAGCCTCCCAGGAGCGCATTCACAGCAGCTCGCATGGAGAGAAAGAGAAATGCAGGCCCTGAGGCTCCCCTGCCTGAGCACACCGCGACCTGTAAATAACGCACTGTGCTCGGGCTGGGCAAAGTGCTGCCTGCTGTGCTGTTCCCCAAGACGTTAAAATATTAAATGCTAAGTCACTCGGATGTCTATTTATCCAAAGCAGTGTGAGTTCCCAGGAGCCTGTTGTTTAAATGTGCTGTGCTAATTTGTTTCTAAAGGAATGGGGGCAAAGAAGGCAAGAGGAGAAATCAAGGACTGTACAACAGCAGAGCCCCTTCTGTAGGCACATGGAGGTGGGATGGGGATGGCATGGATGTGGCGGTGCCATTGGCCACCAAACCTTCATGTCGCCACTGCTGAAGGAGCCAGGCCTGCTGCTATGCACCATGCACGGATTGTGCTTGATGTTACGTAGTCCCTCCGTCAGGTTTCAAGTTCTTGATCAGAACTTTCCATTTCTGAAGTCAAATCAGCTTTCTGTTCTTAGGAAGGAGTGGTAAAAGAGACTTCAAAAAATTTAAAGGTCAAAATTGAGATGTTCATTCTATGTTTGATGCATCTCACGCATTTTCCTGTGTTTTTGGTTAATAATGTCTGCTGGCAGCTCAGGCGTGTGGTGAGGGGTTTTGTGGTGTTGCTTGCCTTAGTGAGACGAGAGGCTGCATTGATGCAGTACCCACCATGCCCACAGCATTCATGGTGCCATCAATGCCCATAATACCCCCAACGTCCACAGTATCCATGGTACCTGCAATGCTCTCGGTGCTTATGGTGCCCACGAGTACCGTGGACACTAGAATGCAATGTATTTTGCTGTTTTGCTTTTGGGTTGGGGTTAAGGCTGCATTGCGTTCCATTGCAGTGCATTGTGTTGCATTGCGTTTCATTCCATTGTGTTGTGTTTTGGTTAGGTTAGGCTGAGGTTAGGCTACTGAGGGTGCCCACAATACCTGTAGTGCTCTCGATGTCCACAGTACCCACGCTGCCCATGCACGGGGAAGTGTGGGCACAGTTGCTTGGCTCCCACAGCTCCTGGGTTAGCAGCACGCCCGGATGTCAGGCCAAATGGCCAACACAACCAGAAACATTTGGAAGGCTGTGATAGTTCTTACAAGGTCGGGATATGTGAAACACCTCATTAAATTGCTCAAACACTGAGCTATGTCTTTAACCAAGGCCTTTTAATGTCAGTTCCTACAGACTAAATAGCGGAGCATTAGCATACCTGTCAAGGCTTCCCCGTTAACCTCTTCTGCGAGTGCGATTTAAGTGCCTTTCTCAGCCCGTGGCACATTTCCTTTCCATCTCTTTCAAAAAAGAAAGAGAAGAAAAATAGAGCTTCTCAACATTAAGCTCCAGAGATCCTCTCTGGTTGAATTCAGGTTTGTTTTACAACATGGCAAATCTGTTCAACGCAAAAGAAACGCAGCCTTGTAACACAAAGTGGCTGTGATGTGTTTCAGCCAGGGCTCAGAATAGCTCTCCTCTGCTGCTCTTTCATTCCGGTGTGAACTCGGGAGCTGGAGTGAGGGAAGAAGAGTGGATCAAGTAGAGATCCCAGAGCCATAGGATGAGAACTGAGTCCTTGGGCTGATCTCACTCGTTTGCCTTCCCTGCTCTGTCTGACACTAAATCCCCTTTAATTCATCCGAGTGGTGTTACATTTGTCATTTCATTAGCTTTTCATCTCAGCTACTTTCTTTCCCCCATAGATTATTCTGTTTCTCCCGCTTTCCCCCCTTTCTCTTCCTTTTACTCTATAATTGGATCATTTGCAGTTTATAGGGAAGATGAGAAACAAAAGGTATTGACAACCCAAGCATCCGAAATTACGTGTCAGGCTCAAAAAAAATGAGATAAAAGAAAATCCGGATCCCCTTTCTTTGCATTCTGATTTCTGAATCCACGCAGCTCATTAGTTTCCTATATTCAGGGCTTTTTCTGTGTCTGAGAAAACCAGAAATCTGCTTTTAACAAGAGCTGAGGTTCTTGTGCAATCCGCTGGCTCCAGCGGTTGGGGATTTGCAAGATGCAATGGTGCAAAAACCCATCATCAATGCTGAACGCTGAATCCAGGTTTCCCTTTGCTGGGTGAGGCTTTAATTTCAGGCCGAATGCTTTTACGCTGCCCCTTTAAAAAGATGATCAGTTATTCTCTGGGACAAAACAAATGGTGTCTGTAATGTGGATTACTTCTACTCCGAGTGAGGAGCTTGTTGCTAATTGGGCAATGACTGCCTGCTAGGGCCGAGCTGCACAAAATACTGACTTCCAGCAAAACAATGGCTCCGAGGAAACCTGCAGCTGCAATTACAGAGTTTCAGCTTCATTTGCTGAGGCGCCGCGTTGCTCCCATTACTGCTGAACTCTGGTTTTAGCAGCCGCGTGCCGGTGCGTGACTTCGGTCTGCTGGAGCAGGGCCCGTTCCTGCTGGTGTGATGGGCGCTGCAGTGCTTCCTCGGCTGGTTTAAGGAATTATTGAGGCGTTATTTCTCCTAAGATACAGAGCGGGCCATCCCGCTCGCTTTCCTTGTAAGGGAACCAAAGGGTGGCTGTGAAGTGGAGGGGCAGTGCTTGGGACAATCTGCTCATTGCTTCTGACCGAGGCTCAGAGCAATTACTGCTGGAACGAGCCCAGTCCATCCATCTCACAAATTCCCCTCCAGGGGCTGCCCCATTAGTAGCAAATAACTAATTATTGCTGTCAGCTCTAATAAAAAAACATGAGTTGAAAGATACTTTTCCCCCCATAACTTTCTAATGCGGCATATATTACTGGAGTCAAAACTAACTTCTAAATTGAGCAATTCCAGACATTTGTCAGACTCCAAGAAATGCTTTAATTAGCGCTGGTTAATAAAGTGTTTGGGTAATTAGGAGAACATTTGTCCTGCCTGTGCATTTTTTCCTCTTGCTTACAACAACTTGAAAAAAAAAAATTAATTGGAGTCCAGGCTTCCAGAACTGCTTGACTGTTTATTATTATTATTATTTCTTTGCTTTTTAAAATGCATTTCTTTTGTAACAAACTAATTGTGCAACTTTCAATACTGACTAATGGGAGCAGTCCTTCCTCGAGCAATTCCAGCACGGTATGATTGAGATGGATTGAGTGCCGCCAGCGTGCAGGTGATGCTGCAGGGCTCACTGGGTTTGGGCTCCTCTCCGTGTTCCCACCCCACACTTGTGCTGCTGGGAGCTCTCCTCTGCTCTTGAAGCAGCAGTGGGAGCCTTTCTGCTGCTGCTGTTCCACAGCTCTACGTAGCATTGAGCCGCTGCTTCCAGCAGCTCAGCCCTTTGGTGCAGCAAAGAGATGTTTGACAAACTTCTCCTTTAGAGACTAAATATTTAAGGCCGAGCTAGCCCGGTGATATCCTCATGGAAAGGTATTCAGTTTATCAATTAAAGGAGACAAGTGGGTGTAGTTTGCATTTTCACCACCATTTTGAGTGGGAGCTGTGCAAAATCTGGCTAAAACCTAACGCTGTCCTGGCAGGGTGTGTTGCGTTCCTTACTGCAGCTTTGCCCTTCGGATGGGTGCATTAACACACTGCAATTAGCTGGCTTGTCTGGGTCACGGAAGTGTGGGAATGAGCAGAAGGTTGTGGGTTCCTGGTGTGGTTGGGGCTGCGTGCCCTCCGGCTGCCCAGCTGTGCTGCTGCATGGCAAGAAGGGCTGGGAGCCAGCACTGTCCTGGTGGGGAAGGGCAATGCTGGCCTCCAGCCCCCAGATCAGCTGCACAACAAATCAGCACCCCCCAGGGAACGAAACCCAGCGCTTTCCAGTCCTTTAACCCATCGTGATATGTCACTGATCAGCACAATTGGCTCTAATAGCTCCCCAGGTAGATTCAGGAGAGCAACGAGTTGAACATAAAAATCCCTTTATTATTGCCATTTTGCTTTTATATACCCATCAAGCTTTCATATTTAATCTCCTACATCACAATAGCTGATCATTTTTAACATTTGACATTGATAAAGTGCCCACTGCTATTATTCTGACATACTATAAAACATTACACCCATTTGCAATAGAAAAGGCAAAGAATCAATACTCAGCCCCATTTTCCAGCTCGGCAGTAAATCACAGAGAGCCTAACAAATTGTTTTAAATATAAGCACCTTCAGAACCAATAAAGAACCCAACCAATCCCTGTCCATTGTCATATCTGTCAAACATCCTTTCTGTTAAATGGGCATGTGGGTGTTCATCCAAAAATGCAGTGTTGTTCCCCAGGAGGAAGTCCTACAGAGTTTGGAGCTGGGGAATGGCTGCAGGATGCTCCCTAAGTGCCTCTGGGTGTCGGGTGCTGCCTTCTGACCTACCTCTGGCAAGGATGAGGATGGTTAAGCCGACATGATGGTTAAGCTGAACGTGATTCAGGAGGTGAAGTATCTCACTCGGTGACACAGAAAGAACGAAACAAAACCAAACAGTCGATGCCTGATGCCCAAGCAAAGCCAATTGTTCCATTTCCCACCTGCTCCAATGCTGGGTGCAAAGTTGGTCCTTTCTGGAGACGTCACAGAGAATTTCACAGATTATTCCGGAGCATTTTTAAGTAGATGCTGATGGAGAGAGATGAACCCATGGTAAATGTGGGCACCTTTGTGTCCCCAGGCGTTGCTCCTGTGCAGGCGGCCGGGGCTGCTGCAGCTTTGGGGGCTGCATGCTTAGGCGCATGGTTGCAGAAGCATCCGTGTCGGAATAAGGGCTGAATTCCCCCAGCAGAGTAAGTGATTGCCTGAGATTTCGCACGCGGTTGTCCCTCCTTGTCAGCCCCATCGGCTTATTAGTCCCCAGCTTTGGCGGTGCGTTTGCTTTGCCGTCAGTTGTGTGTGTCCCTGCTTCACCTCCACCCATCCATCTTCTGCCCGTGCAACTCGGAGCGCAGCGGCTGTGCGGGGGGCACTCACTCACAGGAAGGTAAAACAAAGAAATCCTCATCGCTTTAACGCCTGGGATAATGCAAACCTTGCGTGCATGGTTTAAAGAATGTTTTCAGCCTGTGCGCTGTCAAACAGCTCCTAAATAACACAGTTTACCCAGGTTGGCTGATTTATAGGGACCCGGCCGCTAGACCCCAAGGATGACATTTTAAACACATCTTCCTTTCATTTGTAAGGGATTAAATGAACGTGTTTGGACAAGATTGATCAGACGGCGGTTCAGACTATTTCTCTCTGCGGCTTCAATCTATAGCTTGTAGAACCGATAGAATATTATTGTGTCTCATTAAAATAACGCATGGCTTGCAGTGGCTGCTGCTGCATGCAGGAGAGCGGGTGCTGGGGGGTTCCTGAGCAGCGAGGCTGCAGGAGGAAGTGCAGCTCCTCACTGCTGGCTCCTGCACGACCTTCCTCGGCCTCCCGCAGCGATGCACTTAGTCCTTTATTAGACATTTATTTAATGTGTGCTCCTCAATGTTCTGTTCCTCAGTGCTGGCCTCCAGAAGGATTGCTCGGAGCTAAATTATGCTGTTAACACCAGCTGGGAGTACAAGACAGTTTCTAATTCCTCTGTTTCTCTACAGGGAAGTTATTCCCTCTTTAACAATCATTTTCATACTATTCTTTGCCAATAACTAAATTCCAGGGTGAGCTTTTCCCGCTGACACACATTGGTGCTCACAGAGACATCTGAGGAGTCCAGATGTGTCTTTTAGGCTCCAACCTTACACAATGTTCTGCTTTGTAGGGCACCAAGGCTTAGAGATAAAGGACTACAGAATGGCTTGTGTTGGGAGAGACCTCCAGTTCCACCCCACTGCCACAGGCAGGGCTGCCAAGCACTATATCACTTGATGAGAGAATCAGTTTTGCCCCCACAAGATGAGGTTTTCTTGGGCTTTGGTTTCCTTATCTTTGTGCTCATTGTGCTAGGTTTAGGGGGGAAAAAATCTTTACAGCCAGAAGAACATCTGTAAGACCTGAGGCCTTTGAAGAGCTGAATTTATCGGGGCTGTGCTGGACCCCTACATGGTCTACTTGAAGGCTTTGCAAGGCCAGCTAGTTCATCCCGTGTGACCTGTGCTTCCTCTATTGCTAAGTCATGCCCATTCGTTACGTTGCCCCCAGGCAGGCAGCCAAACCCAACTAGGAGAGGACTTCTTGTCTGTCCTGTTTTTGGCTTGTAGACATGACAAATCTCCTTCCTGGCTCCATCCAGGCTCGGGAAGCCGTTGCCCCTGGATGGCAGGTGAAGACAGGACTCTTTGAGGTATCCGCTGGTAATTTGCATTCCTGAATAATGCATGGGCAGAAAAAAACAGAAATAAAGTACAAGGAACAGGAAATCATTGTGGTGTTTTTAATCTGAAAGGTGAGATCGAACCACTGTTTGTAGGCTGCCTTTAATGGCCCCTCAATTGGTAATTAGTGTTATGTTATCACATATCTTTAATAGAATATTGATGCCTTTGGCAGAGATATAATCCCAGTGTCAAGAGTAATTCCCCTCTTTCCAGTGTGTTGCACTTATTACACACAGGCCTAGCAGAGCTGGTCGTGAGGCTCGGCTGATGCATCTCAAATCAATTAGATGCAGCCCTTCACCACAAGTGACTTACAGCTCGTCAGAGAAATGCATATTAATGGTTTGCTTTGGGAGCACGAACTGGCAGCGAGGAGTACCGGCTCTGTCTGACTACCACTTGCTTTGTGTGCTGGTTCAAGGAAAGCCTTTGGGATTGCCAACTGCTTCTTGGATTGCTTCCCTTCCTCACAGCTGATGCCTTTGGGAATGCAGGCGAAGGTGCTGCAGCAGTGGGAGATGCTTCTGGGATGGCGTGTAGGGAGGGCAGCATCGAGTCAGGCCCCTGGGGCAGCTGCAAGGGCTCTGCAGGGATTTCTGTGCCCCAGCCAAACTCATGAGCATCCGCACTCTGTGTTCCCTCACTGCTAACTGAGGATGAGCATCCATCGCGCTTTCACAGCAGGTACAGCGAACCTGGGCAAAGCTCTTGATTCATTCATCAAAGTGCTTTCAGTTTCCATTTGAAAGCGGCCGAAACAATAATAAATACTAAGCGCCGAAAGTTAATCTCTATCCAGAGCACTGTAATAAATGAGAAGTTAAACAAAAATCAATGTGGACCTGTTAATTCTGGCTGGCTCCTCAGGTCTCTGCAGAGCTCAGCTCAACCCCACTGGGACTGCGTCCAGCCCTGCCCCAACACAGGGCATCTTCAGCCGGGGCAGCTGTGCTGTCTTCATGCCTGGGGCATTATCCGCAAGCAGCACTGGGAAGCTGAGCCTTAACGGGAGCCTTTTCCTCTGTCAGAATGCGAGGCATCTTATTTGGGGGAGGAGAATAAGGCCCTCCAACTATTTAGCCGAGTTCACTGTACTTGTAGTTCAGCCCAAGTGTAATTGCTTAATGAATCACATGCCATCTCCTCTTGATGTACGCGCACACTGGCACGTATCAGGAAGATAATGCGATCCTCCAGCAGCCGCCTCTCAAATGACAGCAAAGGGAAATTGGGATCGATACTTCCCCTGTTATCTCCATCTGCTAAAGACTTTGGCGTTGCTGGAGCCGGCAGCGTGCCGCTCGCCGTGCAGCCTCCCTTCCTCCCCTCGGTCACAGCAATGAAAGCCAAGCCCACCGGAGCCCTGGCTCCCTCGCTTTCTTCAAGGATTTCTCAGCCATCTTTCAAGGGCACTCGCAGCCCACGGGGCAGAGGACTGCAGACAGCATCCTTCAGCCTGTCTGATCGCAGCGATCCCACTGTGCTCGGCAAGGCTTGCTGCCGCAGCTCCATCTTAAAAGCGGCGCTGAACTCCGCACCTCTCTGCTCCTGAAGCCTGCAGGTGTGTGAGAGGTCCCTCGTGAGGTTGGAGTCGTTATTCCCCCCTCCATCCCCGGGACAGACCCTCCGTTGTCCCCGTGCAGTGCTGATGGATGTGTTTGTGGGAGCGGTGCTGTGTCCCAGCAGAGCGATGCTGTGCGTGTTCCCCGCACGTCATAATGTCAAACATCAATCATGCATGATAAACACAGTTTGAAGGCAAAGGACATTTTGGAAGATGGAGAGAGAGGACTTTAAAGATCTGTTTGGTGCTGCTGGGTGCCCGGTGAGGGCAGGTCCACCCGGCAGTGATGCTGGAGAGGTCCGGCCCTGACAGCTCCTGGGGACGCTGCTCTGCATGAGCCCAGCTCCTCCATTTCCCCCCCCTGGGATCAAAGAATGCGATTACCGCAGAGCTGCTGTACCGAGGCAGCCGTAAACAACGTCCCACACTCGAGATTGATACCGTTAATCCTAAAACCTGGAAGCTTGTGAGCTGCCAAAAGCACTGCTGGGGGAGCATTTGAGGACAGCGAGGACTTTCCGTTCCCCAGGACCCCACCGTCGCTCCGGCTCTCCCTTGTCCCCCCGCCTGCCTCCACCAAGGGGAGCTGCAAACCTATCTGAGAAGGACGGACGGCTCCAGCTGGGGCTCCCAGTACCTCCTTGTGCCCATCCCCTTCTCTCGCCCTAAGGATGCCCTGCAGCCCTCTGGGCCCAGAATTGCCCATGAGGGCTCAGGATGGGGACCTCAGCCTGCCCAGAGCCCTTTGGTAATGGTGAGTTGCCCTCTGCCCCGTGGCCCCAGCACAGCCCTGCACACACTGGGGCCTGCAGGCTCCTCCCCAGCAGCTGAAGTTGAGCGCAAGCACTGCCTCAGCTTCAGCATCTGCTCAGGAGCACTGATTTAAGGATGACACAGGGGTGACATCCCTGCACCGGGCTGCCTGCAATGATCTGTACTAGAGCAGGCATGGTAAATCTGCTGGTGCTTTGCTGCTTCCATTTGCACGGCTCCCTGAGTTTTGTTTCCCTTTCAGCGCCTTCAGCCTCAATTAAGTAAAGTAGCTCAGCATTACAGACACAGTCCCATTGACATTTACACTTAAGTGTGGTTTTCTTGAAGCACCATACTGTACGGGAGCCTTTAAATAGCCTTGTTTCCATTTTGTTGCATGTCAGCGCCGATGACAAGGTACAGAACCCTCCAGGAGACGGAGTGAGGAAGTCCACGTGTGCACATGCTGCACAACCTGCTCTCCACAACCATCGGCACAGGGAGGTGTTGTCCCTAAAGACAGCCAAGGTCAGGCTGGATGGGGCTCTGAGCACTGCTGGAGCTGTGGGTGTCCCTGCGCACTGCAGGGAGCGGCACCAGATGCCCTTTAAGAGTCCCATCCAGCTCAAGCCATCCTCTGATCCTGTGATTCCTGGCAGCACGCTGCCCAAGCTCCCTATACGAAAGCAGAAAGCTATGAAGACAGATTGCAACCGGAACCTCTGAAGCCCACCTGTGCCCACAGCATCCCTGGGCTGCTGTGCCAGGAGAGGAGAAAGCGTGACCCTCAGCTTTGCAATGAATCCCGGAGCCGGGCTGTGGCACACGGGAGCTGCCAACGGGAGATTTCTGCTTAAGAATTCTCCCCGTGCGCTCGGAGAAGGCTGCGTGTATTTAACTTTTAGCAAAACACCGGCAATCAGAAATCTTTTCTTCGTCGACACAAAAGCGGCGGCTCCGAGGTCTCCCAGATAATGATGGTGATGCACATTAGCATATATTTTCCTGAGAACGGCACTGTCGTAAGGCCAGCCTTGAAAGCTATTCCGAGTATTTACAGCTTTTATGAGGCCCCCCGGGAGAGAATAATCTTAAAGAACTGCAGACACCGCTTGGAAGAACTGTGAAAAACATTCAATTTAGGAACAATTTTTGCCTCCATCTATCTATTTTGTGTCAGCACTTGCTCCTGCCACAGGTTGTTTCCCCACCCGACGCCTGGGTCTGCTCTGCTGCAGCACTGGGTCACAGCAGAAGCAGCTGTGATGTTGCAGGAGGGGAAGGAAGGGCTCGGGTAGGAAAGAGCAGTGGTGGGTGAGGAGCTCCGGGAAGGAAAAGGATGCTTTCATGCAAATGCCTCTTTGGAAAGAAGAGAGGAAGAGGAATACGGGAAGATAAAGCAGCTGGATTGCCTCTGAGCAGTGTGCTTTCAGTTTTCCAGTGGGTTTTTTTGAGTCTGCCCAAATGCATGTGTCGTGTCCTATTACCCCATCCTCGGGATGCTGTAACCATGTCAACTAGAGGGAAGAAAAAGGAGGGGGGGGAAGGAAGAGGAAAAGCCAGCCTGAAACCCGGCATCCTTCTGGATTATGCAAAACACATGAGTACCTGATCCAGCTCCCTAAATTACAGGGTTTTACAGCTTTCTGTTTATGGTGGAATGTCACAAACTGTAATGATCTGCTATATCATTATGGGAGCAGATGCCAAACTTAGATCTCTAAATGTTTATAAAAAGACTCTCACTTGCTGCACTGCTGCAGAGGGGGCTCGGAGCTGGTTGGCAAGCTGGGAGGACGGGGATGGTGTTAGCCCAGGGGTGAGTGTGCATGCAAAAACAGCTGGAAATGTGCTTGCGTGGGGCCCTTCCCAGCTGCAGTGCTGGGCTGTGAGGGGCTGGATCCTGCTCACACCACTGCACAGCGGGCATGGTTAGCAATAGCTGAGCAAATGCAAGCGTGAGTATGCAAAGAGCCCAGGAACTACTGAATTGGTATGAGGAACCACAGGTAGCTGGTGTGAACTGATGCAAAACTACCTATCCGATGCAGAATGTTCAGCGTCTGATTGCTTAATTACTCGATTGTCATTTTTTCCCCCTGTTACTTAAAAACTTCAGTGCAAAGCAGAAACAATCCATTCCGCCTGCGTTCTCTGTAAGCAAATGAAAATAGCAACTGGAGAGACTCCGAGTGGACAGCTTGGACCCAACGTAACAGGCAGAAAATTCCTCCAGCTATCAGGGAGATAATTTCTAAATGGGAACAACAGCCATGGAAATGAATGGCGTTTTAAACGCTGTCTGTGGCTGGCGCCATACAAATATCCCAGTCAAGTTGTTTTCCGCACCTCAGCTCAAGCATAAATCGAGGCAGAAATTCAGCCCCTGGGCCTGGCCTGGCTTTGCTGTGCACTCACTTCAAGCAGCAATCCGAGTGTGCAAAGGGGGCTGTGGGATGTCGTCCTCCCCCCCAGCTGTGCTCCTGCCCCATGGGGAGCTCAGGTGTGGGTGCAGCATCCATCCGACGCATCTGCTGGGCAAACAAAGGGATAATTATTAAAGCAGCAAAATCCTTCCCTAAGTGCAGGAACCCGAGGGGAGCAACGGGCAGCGCCCCTCTTTGCAGAGGTTTGCCAAAAGGAAGAAAAAAACCACCACAACAGGCGTGTGTACAAATGGAAAAAGAAATAAGAGAATTCGTGGAGCTCATCGTCTGGGCACAGCAGAGCAAATGGCATGTTTTATTCAGCAAGGAGCAGCTGCAATACCTGGAGCAGAAATTCAGCTTGTTGAGGCCTAATCTAGGTAGATCACTGAAGCTTTGGAGAGTCTAAACAGCCAGAGAGCAGCAGATCTCTCCTTTGTTGCAAGCAATACGCTCCTGCAGAGCAAGCTGCCCTCCTGTGCTCACTGCTCCCAGCATCAGGAGGATGGATGCACAGACACTGCCCTGAGATACAGACATCCAAAGTGCTGGGCCCTCACAGGCACTCTGGGGCTGTCACCTCCACCGCCCGCTCTTCCCTACTCCAAGCCCCCCCAAAATGCCTCCTTTTTGGTCAAAAAAGGGCTGGGCTGCGAGGGAGATACTCGAGGTTGAGTTCTGCAGAGATGGGAGAGGGATGGATAATATGATTCTATGGGTAAATGCTGAGTGCAACGGCCCGCAGTGATTTAGGACAGCAAACACAGCCTGCCCTTTGCCCATACCTTCCCCACTTCCCTGTGGGTTCTCAGGAGCTGAGGGATTCCCCTCCAGGAGAGCACACCAACAAAGGGATTCCCCTTCCTCCTCACCCAGCCGTGACCCCAAGAAGCTCCCATGGTGCCATCCTCCTCCATGCAGCCAAGCAGAGCCATCCCCTCACTCCTTCTCCATCTCCCCGAGCGCTGACAACTCCATTCTGAGCCGTCTCTTCAATATTTCATATGAAGCATGCACGAAGCCTGGAGTTTCTCTTAGCAATTTCTCTGTTTTTAAGCTACATTTGGTTCAGACAGGGTTGGGTACACACCGCCCTGAGCCGGGAGTTTTGGGATGTGGGAGCAGCCCCGGTGTTTGGGCATCCCCTCAACTTCAGCCCGCTGTTTGGACACCCCCACCCCAGCTTCATCTCAATGTTTGGGCATCCCCCCAGCTTCATCTCTCCCTCAGCTGCTGCACATGGGGACAGCAGTGTCCTCGCAGGGGGCTTTGGGATAATGCTCAGCAGAGAGGGGGGTCTCCGGCAAATGGCTCCCAGTATGAGAAATGATTTAGGGGAGATGGTTTGGAAGTCAGGATGATTAATGCGTGCGACTCCTCTGGCACGCTGGGAATGATAAATCAAAAAGGAATGGGGAAGAAGTGCATAAATTCAGAGGGTGTCTGCTCGGAGCTGCCAGGGGGAGCACAGGGCTCAGCCCGGCCCCCAGCACGGTGCCATGCTGTGGGTGCATGGGGCTGCCCGGTCCTAATAGGACTGGGGCGCTGCACTGGGAGAGTTCTGGAGCTGCCTCTGAGCATCTCCCAGCAAACCCAGGAACAGCCTTTGGAAGATTAAGGAAGCAAAAGGCCCGTATGTCTAGAAAAAGAGGGAAGCAGAGGGGAAAGAAAGATTTTATTACTGAAATGTGCCAGAGAGACTCCTTAATAATGTCATTCATCTTTCTGTCAAATACGTCACACTAATGTAGTGAAAAGGAACTTTGAGAAGATGAATTAAGACTTAAATACATTAAAATGACTTAAGGAATATTTAAATACAATACAGTTTTTTTTTTTTTTTTTTTGGCAGGCTCATTCCATGCAGAAGTCTGTCTGACATTTCGCAGGACGGCACAAAGCTGCGAAGTGTGCATGCAGCTGTGCATAAGCAATGCCACTTCCAATAGAGGCAAGCCTTAAATCAGCCTTTTCTTTGGAGCAGAGATAAGCGGGATGCAATTAGCTGGCATGGAACCGGCGCCAGGAGTGAACATAAGAACTGAATTCCCCTGCAAATCTGCTGCATCCCCACTGCCCCTCGCAAGCTGCAGGGAGCGTGGAGAGGGAGGGATCGTGCTTTGGCATTGGTTGCTTTTAAATTCCAGTCTGCTGGTAACCTTCACCCGCACACTTCCACCTGCTGCTTCCTCCAAAGGGATGTGCATTAACAAGGACATGTTTATTTTGCTGTGCAAAAAAACCCAACCAGCGCTCACTGCTGCGGTGCAGGAAGAGAGGGGCAGCTTCATCTGGGGGCTCTGAGCACGGCGGGCGCGGGGTGATAGAGCTGTGCCAGCATAGCCAGGACAGGGGACGGCCACCAATGGGCGAAGGGACAAAGAGTGGCACAGAGATCAGTGCAGGGATATGGAATGAGCCCTCTCCGTGCTTGGATGCCAGCTCCAAGCCTGCTAACCGCGCTGCAAGGGAGCACTGAGGACACACCGAGACCCCTCCCCCCCGCCCCTTCACAGCACCGCGTTCGTTCTGCCTCTGAATGAATAAATCTGGAGGAAAAAATAAAACAAGAAGAGAGGAGGAACAAGAAAAAAATAACAGAGAGAGAAAAAGAAAATTGCCTGGAGCTGCGTCTTGTTCTGCAATGTTAGCACTAAAAATAGCTCGGCAGAGACTTTCTGCCTATCGGTGCCGTGAGCGGAGCAGACGCCTCTCCTCCCTCTCGGAGGAGCAGAAGCCTCTGCTTGTGCCTATTTATTTATTTATCTCATGGCAAGGGTCTCGGTTCACTTTCGGTCGGTTTTTGCCTCTCAACTCTAAGTGCTTCATCAGAGGGAAGGCGCAGAGGAACGGCGAGAAGTAATTCAGCTGCGAGGGAGGAAGAAAAGAAGGGGAGCGCTGCCAAAGCGCAGGAGTCGGTCAATGCGGGATGTGCCGCGCTGCAAAAATTGAACTTTCCCTCTGCCATACAGCGGCCTTTGAAAGCATTCAATTATCTGCCCGCACCTATAGAAAATGTTGGAATTGCTTCCCAAAGTCTTCAAGGGCTCTGTCTGTGTGTTAAAGGCGCGCGGCAGCTCCGTGGTGGAGGAAATTAAAAACCCTCGACAACAATCTGTTTGTTTACCTGCAGAGCAGCGAGGGAGCCGGGTTCATCTGGAAACATCCTCGGCTGTGTCTGTGCTTGCTGCTCGCCGAGCAAGGAGCGCTGCTGCACTGAGGGCATCACCCGAGGGCTGACGGAGGGCAGGAGGAGGAAGACGAAGGGTGAATGCTCCCTGCATCGCCAGGCAGGGGGAGCAAAGGGCAGCGTGCGGCTGATGGCAGGTGGGCGCCGAGTATGGAGAAGTGCCCCTGTCATAGAACCATAGAATGGCTGAGGTTGGAGGGGAGCTCACAGCCCACCCAGTGCCACCCCCGGCCATGGGCAGGGCTGCCCCCCACCAGCTCAGGCTGCCCAGGGTCCCATCCCACCTGGCCTTGAATGCCTGCAGGGATGGGGCACCCACAGCTCTCTGGGCAGCAGTGCCAGCGCCTCACCGCCCCCTGACCAAAGGATTGCTTCCTCACATCTAACCTATTTTTGTTTAGTTTAACATCTGCTCTCATGTAGGTTAAATCCACCCTCCCTTGTCCTGTCGCTGTCAGAAAACGCCGCTCCCCCTCCTGCTTGTGAGCTCCCTTCAGATACTGGCAGGCCACAATGAGGTCTCCACACTGCCCACTCTCAAGGAGTTCTCCAGTCTGTGCTCATGTCTAGGACTGCCCCAACCCAAGTGCAGCACCTTGCACCTGTACTGCTTAAACCTCATCAGGTTCTCTCACTTTTTGAGCCTGTCCAGGTCCCCGAGAATGACGTCCCTCCCTTCTGTTCTTTCAGCTGCACCTCTCAGCTCGGTGTCTTCACCTGGCACGTCAGCAGCTTGCAGAATTACGGCCATCAGAGGTCACTGGGCTAAATGTAGCTGGATTTAGAGGAGCTGCGTAATGTTATGATCAATAATAACATTTGTAACCGCGCATGGAAGTCAGGGCTAATCAGCCCTCACACCGTAGGTGACCAGCTAATGGTTGTGCAGGTCAGGAAGGGTCCCCTTGCCATGCAGGGCTGTGCGGTGACGATGGACGCAGGCGGTGTCACCTCCAACCGAAGGGCAGGACGCTGCTGGGTGAGACGACCCCAAACAGAGCACTGCACCCGACATGCCTTAATGTAATTAAACCCAGTGCCAGCCACCCTTGATTCAAAGCCACCTTGGGAGAGCTGCAAGGCAACGAATCGCAGCCTCTGACCCAGTGAGGGATGTGTGGGGTTCCAGCCTGGCTTTGTTGGGGCTCTGGCAGTGTTGTCACACTTGGGACGCAGGGAAGCCAGGAACCAAGGGAATGTCCTCCTGCTATGAGACCAATCCAAAACTGATGGGCAGCGATCCCTCCCCCATGGCAGGAGGCAGCTTGGTGCCCCTGCTGCGGGTCCCCCCCACGGCTCCCAGATCCCAAACCCATCAGCAAAGCATTTTCTTGGCTGGCCTCCCTGTCCCCAATGCTCGGCTGATATCACGATGGCGAATTGAGGGCAGGGAAATTTCAGCGCAGCAGAAGCACGCAGCACCGCTCTCAGTCTGGGTGACCTTCTTGCTGTCAGAAAACGCATCCTTTCTGAGAGTCTTCTGGCTGCAAACATCCCCCACAGCCGGCTTAAACGAGACGAGAGGCTTTCGCCGTACGGATCATGTCGTTAGGGCAAACTGCTTTTCTAAGATCACAATTCTCCAACTATTAAACTGCAGGTGCAGTAACTCCAGCTTTGTCTCCTCTCCTGGAGCTGGCTATTACCGGGCGCGCTCATTATTATACTGTGCAGAAATCCCTCTGAGTTATTCCAACATATAATACATGTCAAAATGCAGTGGTATCCCGTTGCCACGCTGCATGCATATTTATGGTGCATCATCCCGGGGTGGGCAGAGCAGTGCTGGGCGAGGACTGGCAAACATCGCCCTTCTGCACCGTCAGTCTGCCCCACATTCCTGTTGCTGTCTTATCTTCAAGATGCGGTCTCATGCCTGAAATGCAAACTGATGAGTGAACAGATGTGACAAATAACGGGTGTATAATTGGTGTAACTTGTCAGAGGCATTCTGCTGCGCTCCTGCTTGTGTGCGCTGCAGTCATGCTGCATTTTAGACTACCCTGATCTCCGACTTCTGTCTCTGTATAGTATACAGCGAGGATCTGAGCACATGCTTGCATACAACCGCACCGAGAAAGAGAGTGAGAGCTCACACTCGTCTTTCAGCTCCTAATCAGGATGCGTTATCCCCCTGCCAGCTGAAGTTTGGGACAACATGACAGAATGCACCCATACAACATCATTTAAAGGCGTCCCGCTGAGCTTAGATTTGATGCCCACTGTTTGCTGGAACGCGATCCAATATTTGGTGAAAAGCTTGCAGATTAGACACCATCCGAAAGCAAATGATTCTCAATAGCCACAAACAGCTCCCTGAAAATCAGCTTTTAAAGTGGATCTGGGGAGGGAGCACCGGTGCCTGCAGGCGTCTCCTGGTCCTGGGCTGGGAACCACACACCTGGCCCTGCCCAGGGCTCCCATCTCTCTCTTTCTCTTTGGCACAAACCCATTTGCTGCCCCTGATATATTCTTGGTCAACCTCAGAGGCGTTTTCCCCTTTGCCTTTATTTTATGTCCTCTGCAGGATTTCACGAGCTTCGGAGTATTTGGCTTTTTTTTTTTTTTCCCTATGATGATGCGCTTTATGAGATTTTAATTATTATTGTTTATTATTATTGTGTTTTAATTGTGTGCTCAGGCCCCTCTGCACCCTTGAGCAAGCAATTTATAAAAAAACATTATTTTTATTATAACCATTATTTGTACAGCTTTCTCGCATCCTTCACTTCTCCCCCTCTGCCCCTTTACTCTTTTACAGGCCTAGATGACATCCCTTTATGTCTCCTCATATGTCAGACCTCCCAGACCCTCTTCTTTGTGTTCCCACTGGATTTTAACGCTCTTCTGTTCTTCTTTTAGGGAAGAGCTGCAGGGCCAGGCTGGACAAGGAGCAGAGCCCCGCACACAGGTGGGAGCAGAAGCAGCAACCAGGCACTGGGAGCAGCTGTGGGTGATGAATGAGGTGTGAGCAGAAAGGTGGTCCTGGTGATAAATAGGGGGCTGGGGGGCCTTTTTTTCCCTTGCTTTGTCCTTGCTGCAGGTGTTGCTGAGGTGCTCAGTGCCCCCAGGTGCAAGTGGAGCTGCCAGGTAAGGAAGCATGGCTGGGGGCACAAGGGGGGAGTGCTGCTCTTTGCAGAGGGTTGGCATGTGCCAGGAGGCACTGAGCAGCCTGGCAATGCAGTCAGGCTGCTTTAGAAGCTTGTGGCTTGGTGGTGCAGAGCTGTGCTGGTCTGGCATCAGCACTACCCAGGTTGGGCACCATGTTCTGTGCTTTGCTTCCCTTCCTCAGTCTCTGTGGGACAGCATGTCCACCTGCAGGTGTGTTTCAGGTGCAGCTTTGTGCTGGAGGCTGTCCCTAGGTGAGCAGTGCTATCAGGTCCCTATGGCCAAAGGCTCTCCAGCCTGGGCTGCAGCAGTGTGAAATCACAGCTCTGTGGCAGAGCTTTGATGTGCCCCGGGTGAAAGGGGTATATTGGAAAGGGTGCAAGGAGTGTAAGGAGGTGCACGTGGGTTGGTGCGCAGCAGGAATGCATGCACTTAACTGCCCTCAGGTTGGGGAGCAGCAGCCAGCAGAGCCTGAGTTCATTCCTCCTTTGTGCTCGCTCTCAATGAATATCTCTGCTAATGAGTTTGTTGGCAGGAACAACTGCATGGGCAGCAGTTCTGATGTCAGTGCCTGCTAGAAATGAATCTGAAGCTCAGAATGGGAAAGGGTTTTGACCACAGCTGGAGGTGCGCCCTGGAGTGCTGTGGTGCCGAAACCCCCACCTGGGGGTCAGCTGTGCCACCAATGGGGCAAACGCACAGGGGAAAGCGATCGAGTTTTGCTTACTGACAACGGGAAAAGGAAAATAGAGAGGAAAGCACGCGTTATTGTTTGCTAGATATCGTTTACTGAGCTCTACTTTTGTTCTTTTATCGGAGGGCTAACCTGCGATAAGCGCGCGCTCCCTCTGCTATCTCCAGCAGCCAGAGCAGATTCATTTCCCTCCAAGCTCAGGGCTCGGTGCTGGTAGTTCTAATGAGGAGGAAGGCAAATCCAGCCGGGCGAGCAGGCGTTTATTACACCTCTCTCAAAGAGAAGGTTTTTAGAGCTGGATTAAGAGGGTTTGGTGGGGGGAGAGGTCGTTGGGATCGGAGCTACGGATGGCTTTTTGAGCAAAACAAAAGCATTCATTTCTGAAGCCCAAACTGTTTCATTAAACATGTTCAGGCTTTGTTTGTTGGTGTCGCAAGTGAGAGGTTGGTGTGGGCCTGAAAATTGAAAACTTTTAAGTGTTCCATCTTGGACTTCCAATGAAAAAGCAAATCCCATTCGAAGGTGATGTGGAAGAATAAGGGCAATTAAAAATGTATTTCCTCGGAGCAAAAAGGATGTTAGAACTACTGGAGATAGAAGTTCATGTGTGTATTTTCAGGTAAACGTCTCTCTTCTTTAAAGGCACAAGGTCTCTTCTGGTCTGAATAGAATAGCACAGGGGTCCTTTTGTGCCATTTGAAGCTGGGGGGGGAAGTCTGTCTGGGGAAGCAGCAATGCTTTGCTAACGCCTGACATTTGAGGCAATCTGCCCTTTTCCAAAGGCAAACTCCTTAGAAGTATTTTCATGAGCGATAGAGATAATCAGGCTGAAATCCCAGCTCCCCTGAAATCAATGGACTCTCTTTCAGCGACCTTAATGGGGACAGTGCTTCTCTCCTAATCTCTGCCAGCAATGAATTAGCAGCAATGCCGGGCAGAGCTGCCAGGGGATGGGATCATGGCAATGCCACCGCTGTTTGTCCTCAGCCCTTCTGCAAGGAGCGTAAGGGGGAAAAGTGGGGAGTGGGAATGGGGACAGAACAGAATGCACTGAGTTGTGTACAGCTGATGGGTAACCACCATGGCTACACAGCTCTGTAGCTGTATTCTGTGGGGCTGCACTGTAGCCATGAATGCATGGAGGAGGAGCTGCCTCCAGGGATGCTCACAGCTGTCCTGTGTCCATCATTAATTGTGGACCCAAACCCAAGGCTTGGTGTCCTGGTTGGACCTGGGGGGCTGGCAGTGCCCCCACCCAGCTGCCATGCTCTGCCTGGGGAGAGATGAGCCAGCATGCTCTGGCTGCTCACAGAGCCTTTGTAGCTGCCTGGTGGGGACGTGTAAGCAGAAAGCTCTCCTGTGGCCCATTCCTAGGGGGGATTTTTGAGCTCTGTTGATAAAGCAATGTCTTTCATCCACACAGGCAGCGATTATACTCCAGCTGCTGAGAATCCCCTTGCCAAGGGAAGCAGGATCCCTGCCCCACTGCGGCCAGGCAGAAATCTTTCTTCTATGTGGCACACGCTCTGGTTTTCATCCTGTTTCTAGGGGACAATAATCTGTAGAGCATAAGGTCACTCTCAGCTCCCATTCAGAGGAGAGGGATGAAGAGGAAATGTATAGTGGTGCTGTGCTTTGTTCTCCTCCAAGCCCAGGCTGGAGTCCAGGCTGCCTTGGCTGCTGCCATGCAAAGCCTGCAACTACCACTGCTTCCTGCACCCGGAGCTCAATGCAGCAGAGAGCAGTGCTGGGGTCTGGTGCCCGGGCTGTGCAGCATGGCCAGAGCGTGTATTGATCCTGCTAACAAAGGGAACACATTTAGAACAAGGCAAAGCTAAGCAGCCCTTTGTAAAGTGAAAGCAGCTGGCTCAACTAATTGAATGTTAAAAATACCAGCAAGATGAGCATACCAGAAAAATAAACAGGCGTTGCAGCCAGGATGGAAAGTGTTGGAAATGATCTATGCGTTTTGCTGTCCCTCTGTGTGCATGTTTATAGGGATGCTGGCACTGGTGTGGCCACGTGCTCATGTGTCCGTGTTTGTGTGCGTATGAGTTTCCATATTGATCTCTGCAGGGTTGTGCATGTAGACTCATAGAATGGTTTGAGTCGGAAGGGACTCAGAGCCCCATCCAGCCTGACCTTGGCTGTCTGCAGGGATGGGGCACCACCGCCTCTCTGGGCAACCTGTGCCGCTGCCTCACACCATCTGATGTCTTCCGTGTCTCTGTTTGCTTATGCATCTGTCCATAGGGAAGCGTGATGCTTGCTTCCCGAGCCCACTGTGGCTGCTGTGTGCCCCCCAGGTGCCCTTGCTCATGGCATTGTTGCCCACAGGCACGTCTGTCCTGGCTGCATCTACCAGAAGGCATTTCCATTAGGCTTTGTTTAATGGCCGGGGGGGGCGGGAGGTAAATATTTGCTGGCAGTGGTTTTGCAAATCGCCACTTTGCAGGGAGGAAATAAGAGCCATCCATTTGTGCTAGCACTATTAAAGATTTTCTATAAAGTGCCTACATTTCCAGTACAGCTGAATGGATTTCATTGCAGAAAACTGTTAGGGCAGAGAAGCACAGTGGAAGAAAATATCATATACAATGATTCACAAACACATAAAAATACCCTTCCCAGCTTGTCTGTTTCTCCACCACACAGCAAACACCTTATGACTCATTCTTGAACGTATGGGCGCATTTGGAAATGAAAGTTGGATTTGAACATTATTCGTTAAGACCTGGGATTAGTTCACTTGTCTACTTAGCTCCTAAAAGCTGGCATGCCAAGTCAGCCTTAAACACGTTCTGAGGCTGTCTTGGTCACTAGGCAGCTCTAACAGCCATGGTGTTTTTCTACCTCAGTGTTTCAGTGTTCAGCTTGGAAATAAATAAACAAAGCTTAGTTCCTTGCATTGAATTGACCAGATATCTGAATGTAGGTGGGGAAAGGAAATCAGCATTTGTCTTGGCAGGCAGATTTAACTTCCAGGGTCGTAGCTCCTCATGCAGACAGTGAGATGCCAGTGTTTAAATGGGAAAATGAAGGGATGGAGGGTATCCGTGGGGTGAATGCAATTGGAATGCCATCAGCTGGGAGTGGTGACCATGAAGGCATCAGAACTACAAAGAACCTCTAGGATGGTCTGCAACCAGACACTGATGTGGCAGTTCTTATATAAACATATCATCTCCCACCTTGGGAGGGTTGCTAATGGGAAGTTGTATCAGCTGTTAGGCTGCCTGTCACACATGAAGGCAATACTGTGTAATGATGGCTGCAAACCTGTAAGGTAATTAATGTGTTAGTTGGGTAGGAACGCAGTGGTCTGTCCCCACAGCAAGTCGTTTTTAGCAAACTTTGAAACTGGCTTTTTCCCAGCGCTGGAGATTATATGCTTCTTCATGTTGCTGGATGCTCTTTAGCCCTTTCCTTGCAGTTGTAGCCTTGGCACTGTTGAGCTCAGTCCCTGCCAGGAGCTGTGCTTGGATGTGTGGGGGAGAGGCACGGTGTGGTGGCACAAGGAGACCTGCACAGGAAACCAGCTCCAACAGATGCCATTTAATTCACAGCTTCAACATAAGTTCAGGAAAGCTTGCTAACTGGCACTGCAGCTACGTGCGAGGCTGCGGCATCATCTCCTTGTGCTGCCAATGGGTAAAAGCAGCACAGCTGTGCTTACTGCTGCTCCTGTGTATGTTTAGTCTCATTTAATGACAGTGTGGGGCATTTTGGTACAAACACGTAGATGACGTGACCACATTTCCATCATTACTCAGCTAACCAGTTGCTGTACCTAGCTCAGCACGATGCCTGGAAATGCTGTCCTGGGCATCCAGGTATGGCTTCTATTAATGCTTTGATGCCCTCTGAGGTTGGTTTTATCCCAGAATATAAGCAGGGATGGCAGGGGATGAAGGCACCTCTCTGGTATAAACCAGCAGCCAGCACTGCAGCGCTGGGGGGGTCGGAGAGAGCTGTAGGCCAGGGCAGCTCTTCCTCTGAATAATTTCACAGGACCTTTGTGAGAAGCACAAGCAGCTTGTGGGCAAAGAATCAAAATTCATAGAATAAATTATACGCGTTGAATTATTTGCCCAGCTTTGCTGATTATCTGCTGTTAAAAAAGTTGGAGAGAGCTGAGCTCCTCTACGTATAAACAACATACGGGAGCCTTCAGTTGGATGAATGCTTGGTTTTTGGAGGAGAGGAGCTGCAGCCCTAGGGAGATGGGCTTTATTTATGCTCTCCTCCCTGGGCTGTAGTGTGTGTTCATGGGATGGGGAGATCTCAGCCCAACATTGAGGCTGAGCGCTGCCTTTTAGTGAGGAATGACAGTCCCACCATATATAAAGCTGTAGTTAACAGCTCAGTATGGTTTACAATGGCATTACTTGGCTGTCTATGAGGGTGGTGATGTTCCTGTGTGCAAAATGGATTTACTGTTTGTTAACTGAATGAAATGAGGTTTACGACATCATCTATACTGTTATGGAGCACTTACTGTCACAAATGGAGCTCAGCGTCAGAGCAGGCACTCCAATCACTGAGTGCTGCTTTTCAGCCCCAGTGACCAGCAGTAGTGCCAACCTGCTCCCTACGGATGCAGAAGAGTGGAAGAGACCCATGGTGGTGAGGTGGAACTCTCTGAGGTACCAAAGGTTGACTTACACGTTTCCAATTCAGCTATGAGGAGCAAGGATGATCAGCAAATCCGCCAATCTGCAACCACTGAGCATGACCCTAAGTATCCAGGTGTTGCTCCCAGCTCCATATAAGATGCTTCATGTGATTTGAGCCCAGTCAGGAGTATGCCCAGGGTTTTCAGCCCTGTGATGCCAAGAGATCAAGTGGTATTCATCGTGTGTTTGACCAGACTTTAACTCATGCTGAAGAAGAGCAGCATGTGGTGGGTCAGCCTATTGAGGGCGTTTTATCGAACCCAGTGATGAATCGCAACTTGATGACTTCCTCTACATCAATGGAGCTGAACTGGCTTGGGGAAACTGTTTGATTTAAGAAGAATAGGCCTAATTTTGGAAGTGCTTCACACCCATCAATCTAAGTGAAATTCATTTGTCTGAGGCACAGCTGATATGTCTCCCATTTACATAGTATTAAGTGCCTCAAAGTCCTTGATATATTGAAACTCACAGCAGGGGAAAGGGCTAGCATTGCTATCCCCCTTCTGCAGATGGAGAAGAGAATTCACAGTGTAATCAGATAAGTCACCAAGCAGGAGCCCACCCCAAACCCAACGGGTTCGCAGCACAGCTCTGGCAGCTTTAATGGGGAAATCTCATAGGCGGAATCCTGAAAAATGTATTTGTTGAGAGGTTTTTGTGGAGAGCCAGAGCAGACAAAGCAGCTGAGCGTATGTGTGGGCACGGCATAGAGCAGGAGAATGGACAGAAGGAGGCCTGAAAGTATTTTCTGTCTCTGATTTAACGTGATTTTATGAAGTGCTTGGAATCGTGTCTGAAAGGCAGGGTTGGAAGGCAGACTGGGAATCACAGCGGTGTCTGATGGAAGAGATATTTAGAGGGAAGAGACATATGGCATCTTAAATAAAAAGAACCTACTCAGTGGTTAATCTCCACTTGAAAAACATCCAGGACAGACTCGTCCATCTAGCATCGCACACCCCGCCACGCAGCCTGCTGTCCAATGATGCAGGCGCTGCAGTTAATGCTGTGGCTTTCCTCTGCCCCTACCTGGGTTGGCCAGCTCCTACCATTGGATATACTGGTGTGAAGCCTCACTGCTGCTCTCTGCATGCAGCAGGTTATGGTCCAGCATGAGACAAACAGCGCTGTGGCTCAGTGGTGAGGTGGGGCTTGGTTTTTACATTTCCCCCCCACCCAAGAGCTGAAATATCGAGTGATGAGTATTGATGGATGTGCACCGGGGGTCTGAGGCAAGCACGTTTGCTAATGGTGCCTGGGCTGTGAGCAGGAGGGGGCAGGAAGGCATGCACCCACCCCCAGGGAGCAGTGGTTGGGTCGAGGGAGAGGAAGGAGGAGAGGAAGCAACAGCAGTGTTCTGGGCTTTGCAAAGCTCCCCGACTTCTCAGAAGCTGCTGTTTTGCAAAGAAAAAGCAAGGTCACACCAAGGAGGAGTTCCTGGTTGGGGATCTCAGGAGTTGGGGCTCCCCACCTCCCCCTGCTCTTGCAGAGAACCCAAGGCAGAGACTGAAAATGGGGAGGGGGCACTCAGCCAACAACCTCAGCCTCCTTCACAGCCCTGAAAGCTGAAGTAGTCTGGAAAAAACAAATGCCTCCTTCCTGCAACCCTCTGTGGGCACTTAGGACAATGATGAAATATTCTAGCAATCACTTAATGTTTATTTAATGCCAAAACTATCCCAGCCACTTTATAAACAAGCATGAGTAATGGGAGAGAGAGGGGAGCAGAAGTTTCTCGCTCTTCCTCTCAGATCTTCTGAGTATGCAGTTCTGCCTTGATTTATCCTTGTTGCAACCTTATTGACTTACTGGGGATGTAAATCAAGCAAACCAACACTTTACCCGGAATTCCAGTTATTTATACAGAGATTGAAAGGATATAATTACAGCTGCTAAATACAGCCAGGCAAAGAAGAGAGACACAGGTGCCCATCGTCTTGGAGATTAGGGATGGAAAAGTCCACTCTGGCACCCTGCCCATCTCTGCGGATTAGAGCATCGCTTCTGGTCTGCGAGTGAGGATGTGGGAGCAGCAGCCCTGGGCTGACACACAGAGCCTGGAAGCATCAGAGCTTGGCAGTCCGTCCATCAGGCTTCTGGAAAGGCCCTTGCAGTGACTATCATTCTCCATCTTGTACGCTGAGTCGGCTTTGGAATGAGTTGAAGAAAGAGGCAACAGATAACTCCTACATGTGGCTCCTTTCACCTCTCAGCTGGTGTTTCTTGTATGGCATGTAAGCACCCTGCTCACGCTATCACTGTGTGTTGTGATATGCTGGCACGGATGGCCACGTGTCCTGTCAGTGAAGTGCTGGTGTTGTGCAAGACATCGCTGCTAGTGCAGCACCTCTACAGCTCAGGATCTGTCCCAGGTCCTGATGTAAATCCTGCTCCTCCTACACACATCCTCGTGGCATTAAGTGGTGACCGCTGATGACATTGCCTCTCCAGTGTGATTTCAGGTCACTGCAGGTTGCTCCTGTAGTGGGAGCAGGAGAGCAGAGGTGGGCCGCAAAGATGTTCAGAAGGCTGGAGCACCTCTCCTATGAAGACAGGTTGATGGAGCTGGGCTTGTTTTGTTTGAAGAAGGCTGCAGAGAGTGCACTGTGGTCTTCCAGTACTTGAAGGGAGCTTACCAGCAGGAGGGAGAGTGACTGTATACATGGTCTTATAGTGACAGGACAAGGGAGAATGGCTTTAAACTGCAAGAGTGGAGATATGTTAGATGTGAGGAAGCAATCCTTTTGTCAGAGGGCGGTGAGGCGCTGGCACTGCTGCCCAGAGAGCTGTGGGTGCCCCATCCCTGCAGGCACTCAAGGCCAGGTGGGATGGGGCCCTGGGCAGCCTGAGCTGGTGGGGGGCAGCCCTGCCCATGGCCAGGGATGGCACTGGGTGGGCTCCCCTCCAACCTGAGCCATTCCATGAAAATGATACGCTATGATACGATGTCACCTTCCAGAGGAGGACATGAGGCGTTAGGGATGTGGCAGCAGCTGTGGATGGGCCACTGGAGCGCCTGCAGGATTCGTGACATCATCTTCATTAGCTGATTCACTGTGGCCACCTGGGAAAAGCTCCTGACAAGTGATTCAGGGTCCCACTGAAAGCACAGCGTGGTCGGAGATGTCTCTGACCACTGGCGACGTGCTGCCAGCAAACTTTCTTTGCTTCTCTTCAGCTGCTAAATTAGTCTCTCTCCACAGAACAGCAATCTGCTGTTAATTAAAGAATATCCACAGAGGTGACAGCAGCAGCCAGGACGCAGAGTACAACACAGGAACGCTTCTCCCTTGTCGCAGCTCCGTGCTGGCGGCTCTCCCCAAGCAGAGCCCATGGCTGGGGCTGTGCGGGGACGTGCGGGCAGCCACGCATCCTGCCCATGCTGCTGCTGCCCACGTCACCAGCATGGCACATTAAAACAAAACTGTTACATGCTCGAAGGGATTTCAGCTATGGATGAGATGGTGGGAAAGAGATTAACGGCGCTCCTTCCCCCCCTGGTACCGGCTTGACTGGCAGCTTGGGTAAAGAAGAGCCCACTCTAAATGCTCCCAGGGGCCCTGGGAGGAACTCATTACGTCTAGACTGGCAGTAGCCGGCAGTTCTGCTTTGTGAGCTGTGAAACTAATGTTTATCCACCACTCAGTTAGACTCAGTGCCATTTATGGAGTTGGGGGTATTAAGTGGGAGGAATGAGAAGGATCTCACCCGGCATGCAGCGAAGGTGGACCTCTGGGAGGAGAGCAAAGTGGGACCAGTGTGAGTAATGCAATGGGAGGAGGTTGGCTGGACCAGTGTCATCCATGCCCTTGCCGTGCCCCCTAGACCTTCTCCTACAGATGCTACAGCAAGGTTTGTCTGCCTCTGGCAATGTTCCTACACAACCCCACTGCCAAATTGGCCTTTGGCTCAAGGCAGCCGCTGCTGGTTTTGTGTGTAAGTTGCCACCTGCTTTAAGAGCATCCTCCTGATCCCTTAGAATCTCATTTTTTTCCCCCCACCATTTGTAGTCATCTCCATGTCTCCCTCCTTCTGGCAGCTTGCAGAGGTAGCAGCCCCACGCACCCCAAAGCACAACATCGTGGCACGGCTGTGGGACTGGGCATGCAGCAGTGTTCTGACAGAAGCTGAAGCCAAATCCCCAGGATAGGACAGGACATGAGGACACAGCACGAAGGGGATTGCATGGCAGGGTGAGTTGGGTGTGATTTCAGGGGGTACAACGTTCCCACGTGCCGTGACACAGACCTCCAAAATGCCCTTCGGAGACCCAAAGAGGAAAAACATCCAAAATTCATAAATGTCAAGAAGGAAAGGAAGCGAGGATAACTAAATAGAAAGAGCATAACACCACCTTTAAAGCTACAAAAGCAGGGTGCTGGACACAGCCTGAAAGCTGTCCCATGGATCTCACCTTCCCACTCCCCAAAGTGGACACTGCAGCTGTGATTCATGGCTCTTAGTGAGACATCTCCCTGCAGGATGGGGGTCAGAGCAGTTTTCCAGAAGTGATTGCAGCATCTGGGGGCAGGAGCTGTGATGGGAAGCGGCAGAAGAGCCAAGCTGTGTGCCTGAACATGGGATTTTAGGTTATTTCCAAATGTTTTAAATAAGAAAAAAAAAAATATTGGCCCCCTACTGGCTTCTTTCTTAATCATCCTCAGCTGGCAAATACAAAGCGATGTTCCCGTTGTTACCGTTTTAGAAGCAGTAGGGAGAGGGTTGCTGCGTGCCATACATCCTGGGTAATTATAGGGGCTGGCTGGAAATCTTCCACCTAAACGTTTTCTCACTACAGAAAGGGGTATCATCAAAAGTGCAAGTCTGCATGGGAAAGTGGAGGTGAACAAACCTGACATTTCCAAGTCACAAATGTCTTCCCATTCCATTCCATGGGAAATGTCACTGTTTAGTTTTCCATTGTACTCTGTGGGGGGGGAGGGAAAAACCCAGATAATGAAATATCTGCGTCTGCTATGGGAAGGAGATGCTGATTTTTCAAAAGGAAATGCATAGCAGAAATAGCTTAAAACCAAAAATAAATCCAGGGTTGTCAGAGTCTTCAGTATCTGTTTTAATTATTACTCTAGTGGGATTTTCTCAGAGATTATATTTCCACAGTGGTAACTGCTCTCGCTTTATTTTATAGCCCAGGCTATTTGTTAGCTGCGAACGAGCAGCAGCATCGTTGTCAAGAGGAGTTCCTGCGTTCAGAAGCAGAGATGTCGGCTTTCACCTGCCCCTCAGGGTCCTGCAAAGCCCCGGGGTGTGCTGATGTCAGCTGTTCTGTGCACGGTGTAAAGGTGCTGGAGCGCTGTGCTGCAGCAGAGCATGCAGGCTGCAGGGTTGGTGCTTCATAGCGCCTGCAGGATTTGGCCCTTGTAAGCAACACACGGACAGGGGGATGGAAATGGGACGCCAGGCACAGCTCACTGCAACGCACCGCCCGCGTCTCTCCGGCCCCATAATTTTTGTTGGGAAGTTTTATCTTTTTAATTTGTTACGTATCGTGCATCGGCTGATTAATTATTGCCTCTCTGCAGGGAGGGCTAGAGTTTATAGAGCAATATAGCACCAGTGTTAGCTTTACACACCCTCAAAGCCCAGAGGACGTTCGGCGGAGTACTTACGCGATGTTCTGTCGATAATAATGACTCAGCACTTGGCTGGTCTGGGGGGGTCTATCAGAAGTGCTTTATTAACGTGGGGCTGCTACATGCACCGAGCACCAATGCAGTGCAGTGTGTGTGGGGCAAGCTTGGATTGCCGACCTGTCCTTCAGCGCCAGGAACGCAGAAATAGCCACAATAAAATTCCCTTTACGGCCACATCCCTCAGTCAGCTGTGAGAGCCCTCTCCCTGAAGAAGTGTTCCCTTACAGCAAACAATATTAGGAAGGTTGTAGAAGTGATTGGGGAAGGTACTGCAGCAGGACTAACAGCAATGAAATGCAGTTGAACATTTCCAGCGCTGAGTAAACCATATGTCTTCATAATTTGATTGTGCCCCGGCCCCTTAGGTGCCTCCCAGCTCTATTGAACACCGATGGAGTTATTTAGAATCATAAATAATATTATCAAAGAGGGTCTACTGGGTAAACAGAGTCAGTGTATAAATTGTCGGAGTGTGCTATTGATTGCTCTTAGCTGACTAATGAATTATTCTGTTTAAGGACCCATGGAAATAATGTTCAACATTTTTGAGGCGAGGGCCCTTTGAAGCATTTCCTCCCAGTGCTGCTCAGCTTTGCTGCTTTGGCCACTGCAGTCCTCCCGGAGACTGCACTGAGCCCATGCAGTACTGCAGCCAGGGCTGGGGTAAGCAGGGAGATGTTTATTGGAGGTGGCAACTTGTCCTAGGCAATCCACCAAAAGATTTCCTAACCCTTGATCCTTCTGCCTTCATCTTTTCCTCTCTGTTTTTCACCTGCATCCCTCCTCTGCTTCCTTCCATCTTGCTGTGCAGGTTTTGGCATATGGTGGTGCAGGGGACTCTCCCTTGGGTGTTCACCTGGAGCTGCCCTCAGACATTGCTGTTGCACTGAGAGCCAAGCACAGGTCTCCTATAGAGGTGTGAGGGGCTGAGCTTGCTCCAGGAACCTCCAACTTACAGAGCTATGGAACCATAAAGGCTGGAAAAGACCACAAAGATCATCTAATCCAACCGTCAACCCATCCCCAGCATGCCCACAAGCCATGTTCATCAGTGCCACATTCCCGCAGCTCTTGAACACCTCCAGGGACAGTGACTCCACCACTCCCTGGGCAGCCTGTGCCAATGACCGCTCTTTTGGAGAAGAATTTTTTCCTAATATCCAACCTGAACCTCCCCTGGTGCAACTTGAGGCCATCACCTCTCATCCTCCCACTGTTCCTTGGGAGAAGAGGCTGACACCCACTTCGACACAACCTCCTGTCAGGGAGTTGTAGGCACTGAAAAAGTCTCCCCTGAGCCATCTTTTCTCCTGACTGACTACCTGAGGTTCCACACTCCCTGTTGGAGTCGTGTGGGTTTCCCCATTCACACTGAACCCGGGGACCTCTCCCACCTGTTGCTGCTCCCACTTCCCAGGCTCGCAGCTCTTTGAATGGTGGCAGACTGAAGCTCTTCCCCAGAGATGCATTAGCTGCCTTAAGCCCTGCCCCAGAACGAGGTGAAATGAGCTCTCCTTTTTAACGGAATTTCCATTTTTTCCCCCCACCTGCATAATACATCCTGTTAAATTTACAGTTCTTCAGTCCCTTTGATGTAAGGCACTCAGAATGCTTCCCGGTTAATCTTCCGCAGCGGTGCCTGAAGTGTGAACGGCAATGGTTTGGAATATGGCAGGAAACCAGGAAACAATTATCAGCATTTTGAAGGGAGGGGCAGCATTAGGAAAGAGCTAATTTTAAAAGGAATTAAGCCATTAAAATATTTTTCTCCCTTTTGTCTGCCTTTTCAGCGACAAACTCATGAGAAAGGCGGTTACGTTGGCGCATCCCTGCCTCCCTCCAGGTGAGCTGTCTCATGCTGGAGAGAAGCACTCCTACCAGGGGTGAGAAACAGCTGCTTATGGTTCTCCAGTATTCTTAAATGTGAACTGTACCTCCACAGCTGACTGCGGCACAGCGGTCCCCAGCCCACGTTGGAGCCCATCTGATCCCGTTGTGATGTGAGATGCCAGCGTCCCTGCAGCCCAGAGCTCAGAATCCTACAGAGCTCCTTTTCGCACCCCCACCACCGTTTGATTGGTAGGAAATGAAAACACGCCTTAAAAGTTTCTAATTTCATACATTTTCCCCTTTGAGTTTTCCTTTGCGGTTTTAGAGCCTTTCAATTCTCTCTTCTCAGAA
>PPHD01003719.1:13556-30627 GCA_002909625.1 Bambusicola thoracicus | reverse complement strand
GCTCTTACCTGTTTTTATTGTCCCAAGAGCTCTCCTTATTAATGCTTCTTATAAATCTGTTGTGTCAAAAACCTCTGGACAAGTGGTCCCATTAGAGCTGAGCTTCTTGTCTTTCTAATGCTGGAGCAGTTCTCTGGAGATGTTGTTTCAGAGCATGTATGTGTTGTGATGACCTCTGGTCACCAATGTTTTCCACCAAGATGCCAGTGAAATGTTTTCATCTGATGCACATGCAGTCACTGAGCCTGTTACCCTACCTCTCGCACCTGTTCTGGTGTTTGTAGAAAGGGGATATGATTGAAGGATTCAGTGTGACTGTTGAACATACGACCATCCCAGTTACGTGCAATATTTTACTTGATTTTAAAGCCATCATCTTCACAGTGAAACCCACTAATTGCCACTGTGTTGCTTAGGTAAATCCATCAAAATATAGATGTGTACGAAACAAGGTTTTAAAAAATGCTATCGGCATTGCTCAGCAGTTGCCTGAAATAATTGCACAGATAAATGAAAAAGCATGTCTTTGAATTCAAGGGTTTCTCTGCAGTATGCAGCAATGGCAGGTCAGGGCAGGAGGAGTTGGGATGCTGAGGGTTGGAATTACAGGGAAACCTTGGACTATTTTAGTTCATTTTCATCCTCTTCCGTAGGTCAAGAGTGTGAGGGATGCATCTATAACCCCAAACTGCAAAAGGCCTATTTTGTTACCTGTTAGAGGAAAAGGTCCAAACATCTCCTGCCATTCTAGCAATCGAAAGCATCAACACTTCCACTCAGAACCTCTGGCTTTATCCTCTCAACTTTTTAGGAAGGTTAGTATTGTCAGTATAGGCATCGGTCTAAGAGGAGTTCAGAATAGAAGAATATAAGATGCTATGAAGTTGGATGGCATTTTAAAATTAATATACATATGTGAGGAATACTTTGCTAGTTATGTTATTAATTTTCATATTTAATTTTTAATTAAAATTGTTGTAGAATTTCCAGTTCACCACACCTGTGTATTAATTGTGAAAATGTAAACTTGTACACAGGGTAAGATCTGGAGAGTCATCTCATTTAAAAACATGTCTGGCAGACAGGATTCCTTAATTCTGCCCATGTAGCATAGGACATAGAATGCTCACTGCATTATGCAGCAGATATTAGCATTTTGTCATTATTCCGAGTGTTCAGTTTGTGGCACCAAGCCTTAATGGAGCTCTGCAGCTGAGTTACAAACTCCTCTCTGTTTAAAGGTCACCTCATCCAACAGCTCTAAAAACTGCAATCTCATTTGTATTGTGCTAAAACGTGTCCCTGTGCATATGGGTAGTTTTATTGGGACAAACAAGGCAGAAGTTCTAGAGATAGAAGAGTCTAAAAGCAGGGCTTTTTTTTAATGTTTACAAGATTCAGGTAGTACATGCATGTGAGCATGCAGGCCTCAAGGTAAAAATAATTATTTGGTAGTGGACAGTTTAAATGTTTGATATTTCACTTGCCTAGTACCTGGGGGTTCAGTTACATCAAAGGGCAGTGCTGAAATTTAGAAACAAGTCTGTTCTTGTTATAGAATCACAGAATTGTTTAGTTGGAAGGGACCTTCAAAGATCATCTAGTCCAGCTCCCTTGCAATGAGCAGACATATACAGCTAGGTCACATTGCTCAGAGCCTGGTCCAGCCTGACCTTGAATGTCTCTAAACATAAGGCATCTACCACCTCTCTGTGCAACCTGTTCCAGTGCTTCACTACCCTCGCTGTGAAAATCTTGTTCCTTATATCCAATCTAAATCTCCCTCATTTAAGTTTGAAACCATTTCCCCTTGTCTTATCACCACAGAGCCTGCAAAAGAGTCTGTCCCCTTCTTTCATATAGCCCCCATTAGATACTGATCTATCACCATCAGGTCTCCCCACAGCCTTCCCTTCTCCAAGATGAGATGTGTTGGGGCAAGTAGAAGAGATCATTTCTCAACTCTAGCTTCTCCTTTTCCATATGGACTGGAATCGGACAGATCTTGTCTACTTGGAGTAATTTGAATTTGCTGCCAGCTTCACAAATGGCAGAAATGCTTTCTGGAGAGTTTGTGTCTCTTTCTCCTGTCCAGAAGAGGGCCACAAAGATGATCAGAGGTCTAGAAAACCTCTTCTCTGAGGAAAGACTGAACAGGCTAGGTCTTTTCACTCTGGAGAAGGCCTAAGAGAGGAACCTCATCACAGTAGTTAAAAAGAGCTCCTAAAAGATGAGGGCTCTGTCTTTGCAAGGAGCCACATAGAGAAGACAAGGGACAGCGAGTACTGTTTGCACTGGGAGAGGTTTTATGCTGATGAAGAAAATAAGTGTTTTACAGTGAGAACTATCAGTCACTAGAATGACCTCTCCAGGGGCATGGTGGACTCCCCTTCACTGATGATTTTCAAGATGCCCAACTAGAGACAGCAGATCTCATGTAGTGTCCCTTTTCCCACACAAATATGGACTTCATGATCTTTTGAGATCTCTTTCAACCTGAACTGTTGTGTGATTCTATTCCCTTTATAAAATGAACTATGAAGCTCCCTGCTCTTTCAGACAAAATTTGGAGGAGTGGAGGGCTTGCCATTTCACATCATGTTATCTTTCTGCCTAAGTATATTTTGGTCTTCTTGGGACTTATTCCCAGTCATGACTTGAGTCAATGCAAACCTAGCATTTCTGGATAAAGAATTAAGAAAGCATTTTGGAAACACGCATCCAGACACACGGTACGGAAACTGAAGTGAATACCTGAGACAAAGCATGCGTGATGTCTCCATCAGAGGCGTAGGAGTGCTCTCATAGAAGAGTGGATTGAAAATCCCTGGGGTCTGTTTCTGTCAGATAGGCGTGATAATTTCTGTAGAAAGTTTACATTCAGCAAAATGGAGCACTAAGGTGAGTGGGCTGCTTCAGTAGAATCCCGGCAGTGGATCTGTCCAATGTCAGGTGTCTCCTGGAGGCTCCAGAGTATCTTCCTGCTCCCCATCCCAACCTCTGTTCATGCTTTGTCTTCCCACTGACTTACGTTAGTGGCAGTTTTTAGTCCCCTGATGCCGGAGTTTCTGTACTTCTGTGAATCATGCACAGGTTTATTCTGAGAGACATAACAGACTCTGGAAAGTACAGCTTTGCCCTCATGAGGGCCTCTCTGGAGTACTGCATCCAAGTTGTACATCCCTAGGGGCCCTCTGCACTAGAAGGATGTGGAACTCTTGAAGCGGTCCAGAGGAAGACCATGAAGATGATTAGATGGCTGGAGCACCTCTGTTTAAGAAGACAGACTAAAATAGTTGGGGTTGTTCAACCTAGAGAAGACTCTGGGGAGACCTTACAGCAGCCTTTCAGTTCTTAAAAGGGAGTTTATAGATAGAAAGGCGTCTGACTTTTTACATAGACAAACAGTGATAGTATGAAGTTGTAAACTAGGAGAGAGAGGATTTAGATTAGAATTAACTGTTAAGAATAAATTATTTACTTCAAGAGTATTGAGGCACTGGAACAAGTTGTCCAGAGAAGCTGTGGATGCCCCATCGCTAGGGATGTTCAAGGCCAGGCTGCATGGGGCCCTGGCCAGCATAATATAATTGGTGGCAATCCTGCCCATGGAAGGGGGCTGGAACTAAATGATCTTTAAGATCCCTTTCATGCCAAATCATTCTGTGATTCTGTGATTCCATTCTATGACTGCTAACTACTGTGCAGTTGAAAGGTGCAAATAGTTTCATAGAAACAATAAATTCTGTTTTAGGACACTGAAAGTGTGTGGATGTGCACAAAATGTTATTTTATGCTACTGAGAAAAAGGTAAGAATCTCATACTTTCAGGTAGCTGGACAGGCCAAGTCTCTGATTTCTTAAAGATTTTACGGCAGTAATACTTTCACTGTACAACTCTGGCAAGTGCAGTAGCACTAGATAACTCATAATCTGCCTAATAGAGACAAATAGCTATGGATGCATGTCAGATTCAAGTTGAGTCAAGTTAATTTAATTTGTTCATTTTACAAATTGAATTGTTTCAGCTAATTACATAGTGTGGAAAAAATGTGATGAGAGTGTTCAGTCAAGAAAACTTCCTTTTTGCCTCTACTAAATTAATGAAGCTGTTAAAGAAAATGTGCATTCAGGTTATGCAAACAATGCCCATCTTATACTGAACTTTGCTGTGACCCTTCCTGTTTCTTTATCTTTTTTTTTTTGTTGTTGTTGCTGTTGGGTTGCCTGATGCAGCCTCTCACCATAGCTCCATCTTACTCCAGGGAAGCCTACCTTAGCTGTTCTGCTCCAGTAGTACACAAGGAGCCTATCTTTATCCATTAGATGAAGACATTTCAGCTAGGTCTGTAAGACTGTCCCCCAGCCTTCTGTAATTCCGATGAACCAACAAAAAAAAAGAAGTTTAAAGTTCTCCTTCTTGGAATACTGCCTGTTCTCAGTGAGCTTATGAAGTTATAGATATTGAAGTTTATTGTCAATAAATACAAAAATATGAAAAATTCAACTTTTTTGAGTTACATGGAAACTACCCTGTGTGAAATTATCCTGTCTCCCCTGTGGTACCCTTGAGTAGTTTATAGTAATTTTACTCTGTGCTAATTTTCATTTGGGTTTGGGTTTTTTTTTGTTTTTTTTTTCCTGCCTTGAATGTTTTGAGAGTAAAGCCGACAGTGTGTGTATGGTAATGTAAATGTTATTGTGATTTTTGAAATCTAGATTTGTTCGAAAACTCCTTTTTGCACTGATGCCTCTACTTCAAAAAGTTTGCTAAAGAATGCTTTAACTGCTTCTGATGTTACCATCCCGCGTTTATTCCTTATGAAACACTTTCTATGACATAAAGGTAGGAAAGTGACAGTCAGAGTTCAGACCCCTGCTGTACATGGAGGAGTGCAAATGTGCAGTAAGATTGTTCTTGCTTAGAATACCTGAAACAAAAACTTGCAAAGAAATGTGAGACAAATACTGTCTTTACTGTATAATGATGCTTTAGCATAGTGGGGAGCTGAGATTGAAAGACTTGGATCTGTATTGATGTAGTTGACTTCTTCCCAATTTTGTGTCCAAGTCACAGTCTCCTATTGACCTTACTCACTGCATATGTCTTGATGTGTTGTTTTATCTACTTGAACACATGTAGAACAGTTACTTTAGCAAGGGAATTTGAGCATAGACGTAACACTGTTGCCCAAGGTAGTCTAATGCAGCTTTTATGAATGCTGTGTTGTCACGGAAGAGTATCAGACCATGCAAAAATATTGGATGAGGACAAACTCAGAAGCTAATCCACTGAATTAGAAGTCTACTTTTTGCTAAGCTGTGTCTGTTTTATTGTTTCCATATGCTAGTTGTCTCATTTTCTTTTCTTTTTTAAATTTCTGTATTGCATCCCATCTGTTCTGTATTCTCTAAGCCTCTGGGGCAGGTGCTGTTGTCTCTTTATGTTTCCACCGTGCCTGGGAGGAACTCCAGCTTCTACCAGAGTGTAATAAGTACAAAAGTAAAGTGGATCTCCTGAATGTTTAACGTTGTGTTAACTCTAACGGCACCGAATATAAGGTCAATTGCATGTGTAAGTTTTACTAGTAGTATAATTGTGTGCACTGTAAATTATAAATAATGTCACAGTAAGTTGTGGGAATTGCTTTGGTAGTAGGCAGCGATGTCAGCTTCCAATGTTTCTGACTGAAAATGGCTGAGCACTGTAGGGTGGATTCACAGAATCAAGTCTCCCTGGACTTGAGAGAAAACATTCTGTGTTCACCCTAATCTATGTTTCATGTAAATGAGTTTAAATTATGACACAATTATCCTATGCTCTGTCAAAGTGTGTTTCATTCCATGTGAAAAATTTTAAAACATTAATTACTGAAGAGCCCTGTGGTTTCCTTTTGCTTCTGTAGTATGAGTGTAAACCTTCAGAACTTTGTGACTTACAGCAGATGTTAAAAATAGAGTATTCCCAAAATCACAGAATACCTGAGATGGGAAGGGATCTCTGGAACTTATTTACTTTGACCCCACTGCTCAAAGATGGGTCAGCTGGAGATTGTATCCAGATGATTTTGAGTATTCCCAAGGAAGGAGGCTACACGACCTCTCCTGACAACCCTCACAGCACCAGTTTCTTAGTCTTAAGAAAAATACAGGAAATAACAACAATTCCCTATATTTCTACTTGTGCCTCTTGTCCTTTCACTAGACACAACTGAGAGAGTCTGGATCCATCGTCTTTACTGCCTCCCATTGTGTACTTATACACAGATAAGATCAACCTGAACCTTCTCTTCTTCAAGCTGAATAGTTGCAACTCTCTTAGTCTTTCATTATATGTTGGATGTTATTAGCTCTTAATCATTTCATGGCCCTTTGGTGGTCTTGGTCCTGGACATCCAATTCTCACTTACACTGGGGAGGCTAGAATTGAATGTCACTCCAAACATATCTCACCAGTATCTCACCTCTCTCAATCTGATGGCAGCAATCTTCCTAACATAGCTGAGGATCCTGCAAGGGTCTGTTGCTGGGTCTTGGTCAATTTGTATTCCACCAGGACCTCCATTTCATCTTATGCTTGGTGCCATACTTGCATAGGGGTATGGGGTTATTCTTTCCTAGGGGCGGGACTTTACATTTCCCGTTTGCTGAACTTCAAGAAGTTACTGTCAGCCCATTTCTCCATGCCCAGGCCTCTCTGAGTGCAACAGATGCCTCAGCAGCTACTCCTGATTTTATTTTGTCTGCAAAACAAGTGAGTATATACTCTGTCTCATCATCCAAGGTCATTAATGAAGATACCAAACGTACTGGACATTACTAGTGACTGCATTCAAGTTGCACTTTTTGCCATTTGATCACTGCCCTCTGAGCTCAGCAGTTCAGTTTTCAGATCACTTCAGCATCTACTTAATCTAGTTTCTGTTTAGTCAGTTTGTTTCTGAGGATGCTGTGGACATCTCTGTCAAAAGAATTGCTGAAGTCAATATGAAGAGTATTCACTGCTCTCTTCTTGTCCACCAAGCCTATCATTTTCTCACAGAAGGTTATTAGGTTGATCAGGCAGATTTCCTTCTTCTTAAATCCTTGCCGTTTGCTCCTGATCTCCTTCTTCATGTGTTCCAATGGCTTCCAAGATTATTCGCTCCGTCCCATTTCTGGGGATCAGGGTGAGGCTGACTGCCCTGTAGTTTCTTTGATCCTCCATCCTGCCCCGCTTGAAGATAGGAGTGACATCTGCTTTCTTCCAGTACTAAAGAGTGTCTTCTGATTGAAAGATTTTCAAGGGTGGCCTAACAGTGACATCAACCTGTCACTTGGCACTTGTGATTATATGCTGTCCCATAGGCATGAGTATGTCTGATATATTCAAATGTTTCCTAGCTGGATATTTCTTCACAAAGGGTAACTTTTCTGTGTTTCATACTTTCCCTTTGGTCTTGACAGCTTGGGATTCCTGTGGGCAAGTCTTAACAATAGAGACTGAAGCAGATGGAATTAGATAACTTGGCCATTTCTGTTACCACTGTGTCTGCTGTGCCATTCAGTCAAAGGCCAATATTTCCTCTCATCTTTATTCTGCAGCTGATACAAACAGAATCTCAGAATTACAGAACTGTGGGAGTTGGAAAGGACCTCTAGAGATCAAGTCCAACTCCCTTGACAAAGCAGGTTCCCTAGAGTAGATTGCATAGCTAAGCGTCCAGGTGGGTCTTCAGTATCTCCAGAGAAGGGGACTCTACAACCTCTGGACGGTCTGTTCCAGTGTTCAGTCACTATGACAATGAAGAAGTTCTTACTCATACTTCTATGGAACTTCCTGTGTTGCAGTTTTTGCTCATTGCCCCTTGTCCCATCACCGCACATCACTGAAAAGAGCTTGGCCCCATTCATTTGACTCCCGCGCTTTAGGTATTTGTAACAGTCATGAGATTTGCTCTCAGTCTTCTCCAGGCAGATCTCCAGATCTCTCAGCCTTTCCTCATACGGCAGATGCTCCAGGTCCCTAATCATCTCTGTAACCCTCTGATGGACTCTCTCCAGTAGTTTCCTGTCTTTTTTGAGCTGAGGAGCCCAGAACTAGGCACAGTACTCCAGATATGGCCTCATCAAGACAGAGGATACAGGGAGGATCACCTCCCTCGACCTGCTGGCCACACTATTTATAGCACACTTCAGGATGCCGTCAGCTCTCTTAGCTACAGGGGCATACTGCTGGTTCATGGTCAGCTGTTTGTCCACTGGGACACCCAGATCCTTCTCTGCAGAGCTCCTTTCCAGCAGGTCATATCCTATCCTGTACTGATGCATGCAATTATTCCTCCCCACACGTGGGACTCTGCACTTGTATTTGCTGAACATCATAGGATTCCTCTCTGCTCAACTCTCCAGTCTGCCCAGGTCTTGTGGAATGGCAGCACAGTGTTCTGGTGTGTCAACCACTCCTCCCAGCTTTGTATCATCAGCAAACGTGCTGAGGGTGGACTCTTACCTCTTCAGCTATGTCACTGATGCAGATATTGAACAAGACCAGGCTCAGAACTGACCCCTGGGAAACACTGCTAGCTACCTACCTCCAAATGGACTCTGATGTCAAATGATCACAACCCTTTAAGCTCTGCCAGTCAACCAGTTCTCAGTACAGCTCATTGTCCAGTCATCTATCCCACTCTTAAGCTTACTGATGAGGATGACATTGGAGACTGTCAGAAGCCTTGCCGAAGCCAAGGTACCCCAACATCCACTGCTCTCCCATTGTCTATACAGCTGGTGATTACATCAGAGAAGACTGCCACGTTGGTCAAGCATGATTTCCCTTTGATGTATCCAAGCTGACTACTCCTGATAGCCATCTTTTCTTCCACTTGCTTGGAGATGGCATCCAGGATAAGTCATTCAATCACCTTCCCAATGATGGGGGTGAGGCTGACTGGCCTGTAATTTTCTGGACCCTTTTGCCTTTTTGAAGACTGGAGTGATGTTGACTTTCCTCCAGTCCTCAGGTTACCTCTCCCATTTTCCATGACCTTTCAAAGAAGATAGAACGCAGTTCTGCATTTGCTTCTGCCAGCTCTCTCAGCACTCGTGAATGTATCCTTTTGGTTCCCATGGATCTGTGTCTGTCAAGTTTGCCTAACCAATCTCTGACTTGATCATCCTTGACCAAGAGGAAGTCTTCCTTTCCCCATACTCTCTCTCTTATTTCCAGGGTCTGGAATTCCTAAGGGCCAATCTTAGCTGTAAAGACTGAAGCAAAGCCTTGTTCACTGTCTTCACAGTATCATCTGTTACAAGTATACTCACCTTGATTATTTCAAGCATAGGCCATTTCTGAGGTTGGAGGAGGTGATACTTATAAAGTGACCAGTTTTGGACCTTTCTTCTCTCTAGGACTGCTGCCCTTAGAATTCTTTGAAGCAGTGCCCTGAACAAGCCAAAGTCTGCTCTAAATGAAGCACAGAGCTGTGATCCCGCTATTTGTCTTGTTGCCTCTCCTCACAGGATCTTGAGCTCCACCATCTTACAATCACCCAGTATTCACAAACCCAACTAGTTCCTCCTTGCTCACAGAAGTGAGGCCCAGCAGAGTACCTTCCCGCACTGACTCTTCAATTACCTGTGTGAGGTAGACATCAACACACTCTAGAAACCTCTTGGTTGCTTGTACCCTACTGTATTTCCCCTTTAGCAGATATTTGGGTAGTTAAAATTCCCTCAAGAGGAGAGTGCTTATTTGAGTTGTCTGAAGAAGGCCTCATCTACCTCTGTCTCTAGCAGAAACCTCAACACTGTTGCCTACAGTGGTCGGCCTGCCAGTCCTGACCGCTAAGCTGTAGTCTGGCTCATTGCCATCCGTAGGCAGAGCACCATGTATTCCCCTGCTCTCTAATATGCAGGGCAGCTCCCACTCCTTCTCATCCTAGTCTGTCGTTTTTGAAGGGCCTGTATGCAGTCATGGTGGCACTCCAGTTGCATGTGCTATCCCACTGCTCCCTGTAATTCCAATGAGATCATAGCTCTGCAACTGCTCACACAGTTTTAATTCCTCCTGTTTGCTTCCCAGGCTGCCCACATTATTTTATATGCATTTCAGAGGCATCTAGTCGTGATTTCCCAGAACAGGTAGGAGCACTGTGCCTGTGATACTCTTATTTATGTGCATATGCTCAAGGTTGGTCACACTTCAGCCCTCTTCTGCTGATCACAGGGTCTCTTGGGCTTCATGACCCTGTACCCACCACTTTCTCTGTTGACTCTTTTCCCTTTTGTCACAAGTTTTAAGTTCTGCTCACCAGGCTGGCCATTCTGTTGGCAGAGATGTTTTTGCCCCACTTTTCATCCCTATTCAAGGCAATTTGAGACCAGTGAAGACACATGCAAAGCCAAATACGACTTAGATGCAAAAATGCTGATAAAACAGGATGCTGAAGAATGCTTGTGAGAAGAAAGTTGATAAAGGCAAGCAAGGTGAAAAAAACGTAAGTAGGGAAATAGCCCTCTCTCCGTTGAGGGGGAGGCTTTGGGCATTCATTTAAATACTTCAGTGAGAAATACCTGTATGCTGTAAGAACAGCAGTATGCTGTTCATAGAGTTTGTCTGAACTTGTACGTGCATGGAGGCACACACTTGCATACATATAGAAGCCAAAGAAATTATTTCTCAGCGTATAAAAATTGTTTGACTCTACTTTAAAAAGAAAAGAATCCACAGTTTGTATAACCCACCCTGTATGAGATCATGTAACTGAAACATTTATATAGCACTTCTTCCACAACATTTAGAAATAATGAACAACAAATATCAAGTCAAATTCTGTCATGTGTCACTGCACAGGGCAGCTTATTCCATTTTAATAGTATTTTAATAGTTCTTCCTTCACCCATGTGTCTGATCAAAGAGTATAAATGCCAAATAGATTATAATGTAGTATCATTTCTGGATGCATTGGCTTTTAAAGTTCATCTTGAATGGGATACTTTACAGAGAATTGGCTTTGTCAGATAGTACTGTTGTGCTCTTTATATCTGTTGTAGTTTCCATGGAAGTAAATGGGAGGCCTTACGTTTGGAGTGCCCTATGTATGTTCACAAAATAAAAAGTTAACCATCTGTAAGTCAGAGATTTTGTAATTAAAAGTATACTTCCAGATTTTCACATTCAGCTGTCTCTTGGAAGAAAGAAGGAACAGATAAAAGATTACATTCAAAATATTTCTATGAAATGTGTCTGGTTCCTTTATGCAACAACCTGCTGTGTGGAGTAGAGGGGGAAAGCAAATCCTGGCCTTGATGTCAAAACAATGTAAATTAGTTCTTAAATGTTGACTTGTGTAACAGGCAAGGCATGAAAACAAAAGCACAGTGCCTAGAGTAGTGGTGATGAATATTTTATCTTACTGACAAAAAGCAACAAGAGACTAAATCCTTAAAGCAAATGCTGTGCTGACAGTGCACTCCCATCTTGACACTAACGGTATTTGCAGTCCCAGCTGCACTCAAGCCGGTGCTATAAAAGCACCCATTTCTCAAAATACACGTTGCTGGTACTTGTCCTTTACTGGTTCTTAGTCAGAGGAATGAGCTTTGGTCTGTTGATTGATGTTGGATATCTGCACAACATTTTTTTGACCCAAATGAATCTAGAGGCATTTTGGCATCATTAGCTCTTCTGAAATTTTAACATTGACAAGAAGTATATGTTGGTGTTAAAGCAAATTTTTTGTATGTCAACCAGCCTTTCTCGTAACTTTTTTCAAATATACAACACAAATGCGTTACTAAAATGTAGTGCCTATCTCCAGTGAAACATAGAAGAGTGCCACTGCTATTGCTGCGTGGCTGTAATATTTAGAGGGTGACTCATGGCCTTGAGTAGCGCGCATTCACTACTTGTTGGAGATTGTTTTGATTAAGTCTAATGAACTGAGAGGTAATGAGTTGATTATGGATTAAGGGAGATGCTTCTCTGTCAATGTATTCTAATGTGTGCTCTATATTTTTCTAGCACCCACTTGTTCAGTATTCTCTGCAGCTTGAAATATGAGACTCATAGTGAATTATAGAATTTTGCTTGTAAATTATGGAATTACTGCCTCATGGTAACCATCAGGATGAGGACTTCCTTTACTCTTGTTCTTCTTTATTTTTTTCAGCTTGCAAGTTTTCCACATTCTGTGCTTAAGATTGTTCACCATCACTGCATCCACTCTTTGTCCAGTCTTTTATGTAGCCCTAACACTGACACCAGTGTCTTGTTTCCTACTTTACATGCAATTACACAGGAGCATTTCAAGACATCCTATTGCTGATTTGGAGAAACAGGTGTGGAGAACTTAGGTGGAGAGCTCTTTTAAAGGTGAGGAAGCAACATAGCAGGTGAAAAAAAGTGTTCAGGAGATCTGTGGATTGTGATGTGGTAAAGGAGGGGTAGGCAGAACGCACAGACTGAATCCTAGAGTTACACACAGTGCTTAATTTGATAAGGCAGAGTGGAACAGTAGATTAGACTACTTAGCCCCCTGAGCAAAGCTTCTTGCAAGGAGAATCTTTTGCCTTACATAAAAAGCTTCCAGTTTCCCTCTTGTCTTGTAGCCTGAGTAGGAAAATATGGGAAAGTTATGTTCCCAGCTTCTTTCTTTCTGCCATCCTTTTGAGATTACAGAGTTACATAGAAACACAGAATTGTAGGGGTTGGCAGTGGCCATTGGGGATCATCAAGTCCACTCCCCCTGCTAAAGCAGGTTCCCTACAGTTAGTTGCACAAGAAAGCATCCAGGTAGATCTTGAGTATCTCCAGAGGAGACTCCACAACCTCTGTGAGCAGCTACTTCCAGAGCTCCATCACTATCACAGCTACAAGTTCTTCCATATGTTTGTATGGAACTTCCTGTGATGCAGTTTCCATCCACTGCCTCTTGTTCTATTGCTGCATGCTACTGATAAGAGCTTGGACCCACCGACTTGACTCTTGCACTATAGACATTTATAACTAGTGATGAGATCCCCTCTCAGTCTTCTCTTTTCCCAGCTGAAGAGTCCCGTATCTCTCAGCCTTTTCTTATGTGGGAGATGTTTCAGACCCCCAATTATTTTAGTGGCCCTTCACTGGACTCTCTAGAAGTTCCCTGTCTTTTTTGAGCTGAGGAGCCCAGAACTAAACACAGTACTCCAAATGTGGCCTCACCAGGGCAGAGGAAATGGGGAGGATCACCTCCTTTGACCAGCTGGACACACACTTCTTCATGCACCCAAACTATCGTTGTTCTTCATGGCCAACCTGATATCCACAGTGACACCTAAGACCTCTTCAGAGCTCCTTTCCAGCATGTTATCCCCCATTGAGACCAATGGGGAAAATCCAGGTTATTTCTTCCTAGTTGTTTGTTCAGAAATGTCTGTCAGGAAGATGGCAGAACAGTCAACACCTTACAGCAACCTGTAGCCTATTGTCATCATGTGGATTCTGCATTATCTGGAAGTAAAAGCAGCAGGTGGGTTGCTTCCAGCTCTGCTTCACTGTGAGGTTTGGTCTCCCATTTTGGAGCTGCTGTGAAGCTGCAGGGCACCCTTTTCACCTCCATCAGACAAAAACACACTAGAATCTCAGGCGGCACCCATGATCCCAGAGCATTTCGGTTCCAGATCACCACCTCACTCACAGCTGGGATGTGCACCTCTGTGCAGGAGATGGTATTAGACTTTATGGCTGTTACCTCAACACTGAGAGCACAGCTTTTCTTCTTTTTGGAGGTGGGACTCTTACAGTAGATATGCCCAATACAGCCTGTAATCCACATTATTGGGCTAGCAGTGGCAACTGAATCTTGATAGTATGTGGTCTGCACTTAAGCACCCAAACTGGTTTGGGTGCTGGCTGCAGATTCTCAACTCCAACATAAGCATTTCAGTTGATATCTAAGATTGGTAAATTTTAAATAGGAATTACCAGCATTACTGCAGTTGTATTTCTGATTGTACTGTAAGCACACACTTTATCCTCACACTTCAGGCATTTTTGTAATTAATAAATAAAGTAGATGGGCTAAAATAATAAAAACAATTTGCAACTAAGTTTCTTTGGCAAGTATATTTCTAAGTTATTAGGATAAAAAGTAATGTCATGGAGAAAAGTTTCTTGGGATAGCTTTTTTCTCTAGCAAAGCCCTCATTTTGTTGCCATTTAAAAATTCTGTTTCACAGACCGACTCTCCAATCAAGGTCCAGATGCCTTTCTTTGAGTAGCCTCCCAGTGACCTCAACAAATGTATCAAGAAATGGCATTACTCACTGGGAATGCAGATCGTGCGTTCAGCTCCTATTCCTTCAATAAGTTGGAAAACTTGTGTGAAGTGCAAACCAAGAAGGGATTTTTCTACAGAAAGGCCAAACTTTTGCACCCCGATGAAGACTTGTGCTACTTAGCACGCCTGGATGACCGGACCAGGTTTGTGATCATCAATGTAGGTGGCATTAAATACAAAATTCCGTGGACCACCTTGGAGAACTGCCCTTTGACCAGGCTTGGGAAGCTAAAGTCTTGCAACAATTACGATGAGATCATGAACATCTGTGATGACTATGATGTTAGCTGCAATGAATTTTTTTTTGACCGTAATCCTAGTGCCTTCAGGACAATCATGACTTTCTTGACAGCTGGGAAGCTGAGACTTCTCAGGGAGATGTGTGCTCTTTCTTTTCAGGAGGAGCTTGTGTACTGGGGGATAGAAGAGGACCACCTGGAGTGGTGCTGTAAAAAGAGATTGCAACAGAAAGAGGAGGAGGCTGCTGAAGCCAGGATGTATGAAGGGGAGATGATGTTTAGTGAAACTACTCAATGTGCCTTCCAGGACAATAACTGGTTGAGTTTGTGCATGAGAAATCTCAGGGATATGGTGGAGAACCCCCACTCAGGGATTCCAGGGAAGATCTTTGCTTGTATTTCAATCTCTTTTGTTGCCATCACTGCAGTCAGCCTCTGTATCAGCACCATGCCAGATGTCAGAGAAGAAGAAGATCGGGTGAGTGCAGCTTTTATTGGAGTAAAGTGTATTTTGCCTTGTTGTCTCCTCAGGGAAGATGACAGGCAAAGCAACCAAGGAGGTATGGTATTTGATATTCGTTTTCACAGGTTGCCTAGAGAAGTTGTGGTTGCCCCATTCCTGGAGGTGTTCAAGGCCAGGTTGGATGGAGCCCTTAGACTAACTTGGTGATTAGCAGCTCTGCCCATGGCAGGTGGGATGGAACTGGATGATCTTTAAGATCCCTTCTAGCCCAAGCCATTCCATGATTCATGCTGTGGAAGGCATAGAAAGTGTTTATACCACTTAATCTTCACCAGTTTGCAAAAGCAGACAGCTTTATCTAACAGATTCATTTTCTGTTATTGTTAACAAGATGACAAACTAGCTGCTGTGGTTATAAGAATTAGCTTTGCTTGAGACTTAATACTTTGAAGTGTTAAGAGCTAACAGATCCTTTTTCCTTAAAAGTACTTTAGCATACTGCTTTTAATGAATTCTCAGTACCTCACTGTAGAAAACACATTTAAAAATACTTTGATGCTATAGGCGAGGTAAAGGGCAGGGAAGCTGAAGCAGCAGTGTAACAGCAGAAACAGAGTAAATGTCCCAGTTTTCAGACGTGCGTAGTATTCTCAAATGAAATCTGTGGATGCTTTGTGCCCTTGAAAATCAAATCTATGGATATTTTGTTTATTTCAATGAATTTCCTAAGGGTTTAGTGCTTTATTCGTGGTTCACATTCGTAGGATTAGCTGTATGTAGGCCAATGAGAGCTCATCTGAAGACTGATAGAGAAGGGTGTTTACATTTTCATTAAATATGTGCTAAAATAAGTTTGGGGTGAAAGACTTTGTGGCCTCTTTCTTATACTTGAATCTGTCAAAGATGCTAAATATTTGGGCATCTTTTCCAGCTTCATGGTCATTAAAGGTGATTGTGAAGTTGACCTACCAAAACAGTACTTCATCCAGTTGAGTTCTGTCTATTAACTGAATGCTGAGCTCACCTCACAGTAGATTTTTCCTTGTGTGCTGTCATCCAAGTGCTGAGTGGCTTGTTGCTCACTGCTGTTAAGAGAGCGGTCATTAACTGACAGGAGACACAGTGTTTTGTACTGTTGAATGTAAAAAGCATGTTGATGGAATGGATTCAGCTCTTCCACAGAATCCCATGCTGTATTTGACTGAGTACTTCATGTGCAGTTAAACCCCACTCTTCGTTTGCATGCTCAGGTTAGGTATCAACTGAGTTGCATGATTTAGATCAAACCTCTCAATAGCAGCAGTTCATTCCAAGAAAAAAAAGACATCACATTTGGCATGTTGCTTAACGTTTGAATCATTATAAGATCTTTGTTTTTAAGGCTTTTTATCATCTCAAATTTGAGGATAGGTACAAGTTAAAAGTTATATTGTCCTAGTAAATAAATAATTTTTTTAAATATTGTTTCCGAAATGCATGCCTTTTACTCTAATTAACCAGAAGTGCTACAGTACGCTGGAATTTTAAGCACAAGGGGTATTCTACTGTTGAAAACTGCAGTGTATTTAGTGTTTAGATGTCCCTGGGTTTAAGTGAGAACTGAACAGTTGCTGTAAGAATGATCAGTTAGAGGTTAGGTGCCGTATATTTTTACTAATTATCTAAACATAAGCGGGGACTGTCCACTAATAAAATTTCTTGTGTGGAGCACAATAATAAAAAGGATAAAGCAAACATGTGTCTGGAATTCTTGCTAAGCTGGAGCCATTAAAAGCACATTTTCATACAGGCAAGTACAAAATTGTACAGTGAAAATGAATGTGGATTTGCTCTCACAGAAGTGGAAAGTCTGAAAAGGATTTAGAGGAAAAGCAACTGAAGGTGAGTTCCTACTGCAGTATAAACTCAAAAGGGTTAATGCAGCCCTTGAGTAGGGAGCAGTTATTAGGAGCCGGAAGATTTTCTGGCTATATGTGGCACTGGTGGGACTGACACAAGAATAATGCAGTCAGTTATTGCATTCATTTTTTGATAGCTTTTTCATTAAAAAAAAAAAAAAAAAAAAAAAA
>PPHD01003718.1:7550-28425 GCA_002909625.1 Bambusicola thoracicus | reverse complement strand
ACCCCCCCCCCCCCTTCCCCAAACAACAACTAAAAGAAAACCACACTACCACAACCTGCCAACTGGAGCTGCTCTTCTTGCTTGAATGTGCTTGGCTGCTCTTTCGACTGTGCACCGTGCGGACGCACCTTACCTTCAGCCCTTGACATTGTGTCAAGCCTTTGTCCCCCTCCTGCTGCCACAATAAATGGGCAAAGTGCTGTTTCAGAATGCACTGAATCAAGTTGCTGTTGTCTCAAGAAATCATGGTGGCAGCAGAGAGTCAGCCTCGAATAGCAGAAGTCAATTCACTGTACTTTTTTGGACTAATTCTCGGCTTGAATTAAGTTCAAGGAAGCAAATGAAATACAAAACAATTGGGATTTTGCAGTACTGAAGTCTTTCGCCATCTATTTCAGCAATTTCTTTTAGGGAACAAGAGTGACCCAACACTTACCCCATAGAATTTCAGCTAAATGTAGTCCTTTACAAAATGTATTTCGTTTTAGGCAATATTTGGCTCTGAGTTAGCCAAGACTTAGCAAGTTTATATACGTATAAATAGTTATTTCAGCTTCATTGTGACTACTGATGTGTGTAGAGCTGCACACTTGTTGAAGTCTCTGGAAGACGTATGCCTAATGAATAGCACTGGGGAACACTAATGTCAGATGTGTAATTAAAAATCTTCAGGACCAGCAAATTTCTGAGCATGTTCAGTATCCTTTTTGTGAACCTCAGAATATCAGCTGGTTTTGGTGAAAATCATAGTAGGCAATTAGCTTGCATCATAGAGGCTAATAGTAACTGAACCTCTTGGCAGATTTTGTGATGGGATGATTTCCTGTCTGTGATATAAGCCAAATTAATTAATAAGAGACTTTAAAAAAAAAATCACTTATTCTAACACAGTCATTTCACTGTCAGAGGTGTATAAAAGTGAAGAATTTGAAGCTGGACACTGTTACCTCACACTTTGGATTTTATTTTATTTTTTATTTTTTTTGTAAGAATCAATCTGATGCACAGGTCCTGCTCTGTAAGTAATGCCTCCTGTTCTATGATGTTGGCTAATAATGTCATTTTCAGACGTTGGTGGTATGGCAGTAGAGGTTGAACCTTCCCACCAATATTCCACTAGATTTTGTTGCCATGGAACAAATGGCAGCAGAAAGGCAGTCTGACAGAACGGTGTCTGACATGAAAGTGCATACTGAGCAAAAGTGTGTCACTGAAGTCCTTCTCCATGTAGAGAAAAATGGTGACCATTGACATTCACTGATTCTTTCTAAGTGTTTACGGAGACCAAACAGTGGCAGTGGGCACACTGAAGTGGCATGTGGTCTGCTTCAGCAGTGGCAACAATGTCGTGGAAGACAAGCCATGTTACAGACGACAATGCACAGCTGTCACAAAATGAAGAATGTCTCTATCAGCTCATCTGTGTGAAGTGGCAGATTGCGACCAGGGATCTGTGTACAGAGCTAAACATTGGCTTCACTGTATTGAGAAAGATGGTGGTAGCATGAGAATATCATAGAGTTTGTGCTGATTGTCCCGTGAATGCTCACACAGGAAAAAGAACACGATATGCAAGTTTGTCAGGACCTACTGAACCAATACAAGGCTGAAGGTGACAGTTTTCTGAATCTCATCATTACTGATGATGAGGCATGGTGTCACTGCTATAAGCTGGAGTCAAAACAGCAGTCCAGGAGTGGAGACGTGAATTCTCCTTTGAAGAAAAAGTTGAAGACACAGTTCTCAGCAGCTAAAGTGATGTGCACTGCCTTTTAGGATAGGAAAAGAAAGATCCTTCTGGGTTTTCTGAAAGCTGGAAAAACCGTCAACTCTGGCCACTACACTGAAACGCTAAGCTGAAGGTTTGAACTTCCAGAGTCAGGCCATAGAAGAAGACAACCTTTCTCTTGCTGCATGATAATGCCAGGCCCCACACCGGTTGGAAAACTGGAGCACATCGCCAATCTCAGCTAGACTGTCCTACCACACCCACTGTATAGTTCAGATTGGTGCCTTCTGACTTCCATCTGTTTGGACCAGAGAAAGGTGAAACTGAAAAACATTTTCCTAGGAATGACACCATCATAGCAGCTGTGAAACAGCAAGTCACCTCCGCTGGTGCAGATTTTTATGTGTACAGCATGCAGGCTCTTCTTTGTTGCTGGTGAAAATGCATAGCTAATGGTGGTGAGTATGTTGCAAAACAATGTTTTGTAGATGAGAAATCGCTCTACTGTTATTGTGCTCTTTGTTGGAGTTTCCATGGAAATAAATAGGAGGCATTACTTTTGGAGCAGCATGCATATTTGCACCCTGTTAAAGCAACTTTTATTTTGAGCAAGATATCAGAATCTGTGTTCTGCCTGAAGTTTGAGTAAATCTTGTGAACGGAGTTCCCTTTATTTGCTCTTTTTATAAAATGGAAAGATTTTTCTTCCATTTCAGAAGCTCCAAATGGTTCTGTCTGGATACGCAAGACGAGCAAGATTTGGTTCGAAGTCGCATTGCGTTGGATGGTGGTGCTTGCTCTCGAAATCGATGATGTTTGTTTTTCTGTAAAAGATGATGACAGTAAGCAGGTTTACTGCTGGCTGCACTTCCAATGTGCTTTTGCTCTGACCTCATTACTGCGGAACTCATTTAGTTCCCGCTATTGGTCAGTCTTTGTGGCCTTCCTGAGCATCACCAGATTCAGCATGGCAACCAGAATGCTGCAGTAGTGGCCTGAGCCACAAATGACATTGGCTGCCCCTGGGGTGTTGGTGAGTGTCTGCACCTCGTGGTGGGAAATGGTGTAATCACACAAGCAAATTGTGGCAGTGATATCTCCAAATAGTGAGCAGCACTTCTTGGAGGCAAGAAATGAGTTGCTGAAAGAGAGAAAAGTGAAAGAGCAAAAAATACACTCCTAGGTGTTTTAGTTGCATTTAGCGATGGGACTGATATCTCCATGACATGAAAATTCAGCTGTCTAGCACTGCAGTGAGATGTGTCTGGAAGTGAAGACATCACTTTCCCATTTGAAAGTGTAGCTGGCTTAATAATGCATCCAAAAAGGATGGGAAGTCTCCAGACCCTCCTTCCAGTTTATGCCCATTTTCATTCCCTGAACGTAGCATGGTTGTGCTGAGGCACAAACTATGATACCAAAGGGCTTTCCCTCCCTGTCTCTTGTCCTTCTTGTACGGTAAGTAGCAGCCACTGGGGGCTCGGTGCCCTGCACAGAATGACGGAGATGTTTTCTGTGCTTCTTTCCCACGTAGCCAAACGTGCCTGGTGTGCAATGGGCTCTTTAGCCACTGTTTTGCTCTTGTTAATTTTAAGCGTGGAAGGCTTTGTCTCTTTTGCTGAACTGTGAAACACATGCTGATCCTTCTGAACAGGTGGCCTAGAAACCAAATGTTTATGCATATTAGTTTTAAAGCACATGCATACAATAGTATCGTTTGACCTTACCTTTGAAAAGCTCCCCTCATCATTCTTCTGAGCAACCAGAAAATACTGTAAATGCTTCATCCTTACCTGGAGCCCATACCCAGCCTTAGGACTCCTTTAGCCTCTGTTCATGTTCCTATTCCCAATCAGGAGCAGTAATGTGCAAAATGCGGGCTGAAACTGTTGTGCCTAAGGCCACTGTCTAGGCTGAGGATAAATTTGATCAGCTACACAGTTGTATTTTTCAATGGAGCCTCCATTTCTTCTGTTCCTTTTTCAAGAGAAACAAAAGCCCAAGCAAATGTCCACACAGTGCCTCTGGCCTTGTGTTGGGCTCCCACAAGGAGGCTTGCTCTGTTCCTTTCAGCTTCTTGTACTTCACCCACTGCTGGGATATCTGGGGTCTTGGGTAGAGCTCAGTAGGGCTCTTCTGTGCCTTTTCGAGTCTTACAATGGAAATGCAGTGCTGCTTTGCATCCTGGATATATGCTCTGTGGAACTAGCCATTTGATAAGAAGGTAAGGTGAACATATGCATACAAGACAGCTTAGGTACTCCAGGGTATCCTGTCATGCATCCAGTTGCCTTTCCAATAAAGTGCCAGTCTGAAGCCATACCCTTGTATCAGAGGGGTGGGCACAATTCGGCAACAGCTGGATTTTCAGCTCACTGTGGTTAGGGCAGTATTTACCTATGGCAAGACCTAGCTTCTCACTGGCTCGCAACTAGTGTGGTTGTGGCTCTCTGCCTGGCCCAGTTGCCCCAGCAAGAGTCCAGCCTTACAGGCTGAGTGCTTCAGAAACGCAGCAAGCTGTGGTCGTTACTGTCCCTGACACATGGACGTGGGATCCAGCCTTCAAACCCAGGCTTCCCCTTTCAGATGAGCTGCTGGTTTAGTGCTTGCTGTCACCTCATCAATTTCTTTCTGCCCTAGCATCGTCCCTTTTTGATTTCATACCCAGTGCAAGCCTTACTACCCACAGCATTGTATTCTACCTGGAGCTTTCAAAGAATAACAGCCCGCGTGGAAGTCAGTTCATGCAAGTCAGAGTTTAGCATAACCTTTGGCTCCTCTCTGCCCATGAGCGGCATTGAAGAGGAAACATGTCCTCTTCTCCTGCCCTGTTGCCACACTCCTCCTTGCTGCTGGGAAGCAAATGAGATCTTATATGTATTAACACCATGCTCCTGGGCATGCTCCATGTGCAAGTCCCCGGCAGCCGTAAATTAATTAAAAGTAGACAGAAACCATAGAAAAAAGCAAGTTCCCTTCCCCCTCCCCCTGCCCCTCTTTTCCTTTCTTTCTCTGTGGGTAAATAGCTAATTCCTTTGTTCCTTGCCGCACTATTTCATTTCTGCCATCATTGTCCTCATTGTTCTCTGAAACAGGAGGGGTCTGGGCCAGGAGCAGCCAAGGTCTTGGCTAATGACGGGAAGTCTTTAAAGTTTGCGCTGCATTTCATCTTCTCTGTGGGAGTTTTAGGACGCATCCAGTGTTTGATCCCCACCGTGCAACTTTGCTTCTAGTTAATTAACAGATCCCCATTACACTCTCTCATCTGCAAGCACATGGGAGGCCTATCAGGAGGTAATTCAAGGCCAATCTGAGTGATGGCAGAAATTAGAGAAAATGGTTGTTTTAGGGTTCTAACGTTCAGAATAAAGCTCTCCCTTTGCAGAGGTGCCCTGTAAATTTGGGCTTGTTTGTTTCCTTGTATCACTTTAAGTCTTTAAGTGATCTCCTATACAATCAGGTCTCTTTCGGGGTTTTGGTTTTTAGGAAGGGTGGCTGGGAAGGCAGTTTATTTGTTTTGCTGCCGCTTCGCTGTGCTGGCAGCCTGCGTGCCATGCAGTTTTGAGGGCCAGTTGAAACGAACCACACTGTTATTAGCGAGATGTTTTCACCTTCCTTTCATTCCCTGCTTCCTCGTTCTCACCAAGCCTATTATACAGGTTACAAATGTCTTATGGCAACTTTTTTAGTGTTGAGTAAAACCTCCGCAGGCCTCCCAGCTGCAGAGCTTTGTCAGGCTTTCGACTAAATATGACATCTCTCAGGAGTGCAACCTTCTGTCGACTTTGAATGTTTGGAGTTGTCTGCTATGGCTTTTCCCCCCTCTTTTCGCTTCCCCTCCCTCTTCCCCACCCTATGAGCAATGACCCCCTTTAACTAATGAATTAGGAACTGCTCCTGCAGTTGCAATTCTCAGTTCAGCACTTGGCAATGGGAATCAAACCAGGGCTATTTAGTGCAGCGTTAAATGGCCCACCACATTAGCCCCCTGGCATGCAAAGCTATTAGGTTGTTTTAGTGTTGTTAAAGTTACATTTGTTAGGTAGAGTTGCTGCTCCAACTAACTTCGTAGTGTGCGAAGAGGCATACAGCCCAGTGTCTGGTGGATGTTTTGTGCAGATACAAGACTTTGAAATGTTCCACCTCTCTACGAGGCCATTGGAGGGGAAACTTTGAAGGCTTGTTGCCACTGAACAGTCTTGACCTACCGTTATGGTGTGGCAGGGCATGATGAACCTCCAGCACTTCAGGAGCCCCCAGGTGGCACCAGACCTTGCAGGCTCTGTCTTCAGCATCATGGGATACCACTGGTCCACTGGTTTCTCAGAGGAAGAGCTGTGCACAAGCTCTTTCTCCACTCCTTGATGTTGGGCTCACGTGAGGACCTCTTGAACAACTGCGATGTGCGGCATTCGCCAAAAGGCCCTGCTAGCCCCTCAGCTGCAGTGCAGAGCAGCTCACAATCTGAGAAATGCTCTTGAAAGCCCTTGAAGCAGAGGCTGTCACAGACAGGGGATTCGCTGTTTTCTCCTACCAGTGAAAGAGGGGTGTTATTTTGATCATACTATCAGAGCCATTTTGAAGATCCTGGGCACAGTTCCTGCAACTGCAGAGGATGTGTATCACCCGGAGAGGTGGGATTCACCACTTACCATGATCTTAATGTACACGTACAGAACACTAACTAGAAGGTATGTGCACCTTTAGATCTGTTCATCATGCTTAACTTTTCCAGCCCTCATTCTGGGTCTCTGTCTAAAAATAGTAATACATGTCTGCTCGTTCAAGGAGCCTGCTGGCTTTATTCTCTGAATGAATATCTAACTAAAATCTTAAAATGCATTTAAAAAAAAAAAAAAAAAAAAAAGCACTTGTGCCATGAGTTAGAGCGACACACAGAGGAAAAAGAATATTTCAGGAGAGGCAGCAAAGGCCATGTTTTAGTATTTGAGCCTCCAACTCTCCAGGTTGAATCCTGACGGCCAGCACAGCCTTCCATGTTCCCGTTTTCTCTCCAACTCACTGAAGCTTTTATGGACAAGAGATGAACGAGGCATGCTTTTGCTCTACTCCAGACAACTCAATTCCCCGAAGACAGTTTTGGTGCATGTGTTGGCTCCACTCATATGGACTATGTCTCTTTTGTGTTCTTGCTCATTTTGCAGTGATTCACATCCCCTCTTTCCACAGTAGCAATACTTCCCCATTGCTGATTGATTTAAAGATATTATAAAGCCCTGATGGATTTTTTGGGATGAGAGGTGAAGAATCAATGTACCAGTACAAAGTGTTGTTGTTTTGTTTGATTTAAACATAATGAAATGGGCGGGCGCATTGGTAGTCAAGGCACCCTGTTGCTGACATGACTGGGGTAGACAGGGTCCTCAGCTGCTAAATAGGGATGCTTGGACGTGCCACAGGGTTTCAGAGAGAATCCCCCTGAAAAGGAAGCCCGTGCCAGTATTGTAGGGTGCTTGTGCCAGCCAGCTTGCAGGGTTGATTTGGCATTTGGCGTAGTGGTAGCGGCTGCCAGTGTGTGTGGTGGAAGAGAAGGGAATAGACAAGAAAAACACACAGGGGTTTAAAACAAAAATGTAAAATTATTTGCTTTGTGCCATATGGTCTCCAATATTTTGACAAAACTAAGGCCAAAATTAATCATGCCAGGTTAGAGTTTTAGTTCAAAAACATATGTATAACTGTCCCCCAGAGTGTGTGTTTGAGTTACCATTTTCATATCGAAAAACCTTAACCTTTTCAGCTTCTAGTCCTCTGCTCCACAACCAATTGCTCTACACTGCTGAACATTTCCTATTGTGTGAAAATTCAAAATACTTTGGTGGTTTCTTTTGGCAATGAACTTTCTTAGTTAAATGTCAAAGACATTATGGATTTGAATTTTATAATTTTGTTTGGGGGAGTTTATTATCGTTTTCATGGGACTAAATGGATTCTAGAAAATGTTGCCTTGCATTTAGGCTGGTTTATTTGGCCTAAAGGGAAGAAGGAAGGGTACGGAGAATGAGGGAGAAGGAGGAACCAGAACCACTAGTAGGAGTTGGGGATCCATTACTGGAAGTCCATCATGCAAAGATTGCTTGTCTTCAAGAATATTCTATTTTCACTGCACCTGTAGCATGGGGTTTCTTAAGTGTGGAATTTAAATTTACAAACTTGGAATTAGTTTTTACTGAATGTGCACAGTAATCTGATCTTCTGCAAACCGTTGAACTTTTCTCTATGATTTTTTCATCAAACACCCAGCATCTTGTTGTGATGAAGCATATTATACAGGTTTACCCTGTATTACATTATTGAACAAGCTTGCATAGGCGTTGAAAGCACAATAGCATTCTGCACTACTTGCTGTTGTGGGCACTTTTCTTCTCCACTAGAAGCGCCATATGGAGTCTGGCTTAATCCACTTCAAAACAAAGCTAAACCATACAAAGGCTCTCCTGAAATGGAATAAGGATGACTGGGGAGTGGAGCTGATCTGCATTCGTTTTTCAAGGCTGGTTCATTATGTAGACAGGCCCACAGGACAGTATCAAATCCTGAAAGATCCAGTTTTTATAGAGCTCAGGTGTGATTGAACCAGATATTTTTGTTCAACCTACTATAGAGATGTGAGATAGAGATCTATATTTGAATTTCATATCTATCTTGAAGTTTGGAAATACTCAGAGGCAGGATTTAGGCAATCTTTAATTCATATGAATGTCAGCAATACTGTGACTATCTGAAGACAGTAAATATATATCAATCAGTAACTGATCTCAAGATCAGCCAATCTATTATCGTGAAACCCCTCCTTTTAGGAGAGGGAAGATGTGAGCAGAAATCTGAAAGAACAAATTTAAGCAACTGGTTTCCTTTCACTTTTAAAACCAAATAGTGAGAGAAGCATAGAAGAGCCCCAGTTTGGATGATAACGAAACGTTACTTTGAAGTTCTAACTAAATTGCATTTCTTGTTCTCTGCTGTCGCCTGTAAGACTCAGAAAAATTGGACAAGCAGTGATTAGTATATAATAATGTATGTTCAAATAGCTTATGGTATTATGAAAACAAAAATTCAAAAGGCCAATATACTGACAGTTAAAATCTGTCTAAGGGGCAATAGGGGGGAACCTTCACAAAAACAATATGCTGATTGCATGCAGCCACCCCGCCGAGTCAAATCTTAAATAAATTATACATACATAGCTGTACTGAAGCTGAGAAATGAAGCAGTTTAAAATGTTTCTGTTCTGTGCTTTAGGCAATGCCTATATCCACTCTGTGTCTTCAGTGCATTAGACGTTTGGTCTGCCTGTTTGGGTACCCTGCCACAAGGACTGGGTGATAGCTGGCGCTTTAGAGACCAGTGGAAAAATCCAGCTCATGATAATTTCTTTCTGATTCTTTGGCAAGGATTCTCTTTCAGGTGCCTCCACCCCACCTCCTAACTCCCCCTGAGCCACTTGTAAGAAATCCTGATGAAGTACTGAAGAGGGGTATATTTGGGTAGTCACTCTTTGTCTCCTTGTTTCTTTTTTTTTTTTTTTTTTTTTTTTTTTTTTTTTTTCTTTTTCACCCACAGGAATACATTTAAGCAGATGAAGTTCTTCAGAAATTTGGGTCAAATCTGATGAGTAATTTCAGCCAAAATAAAGATGAAAATAAACTTCTGAACATCAAAATTATTCATTCTAGTGCACACAAAACATTTTGATTTCTTGCTATCTCCAAGAAGACTGGCTGTCTGAACAGACTAGGGACAAGGACTGCTAGCAGGGATGTAGGAGGTCAGTGTTCTTACCCTCTTTCTTCCCAAACTGAAAAAAGAGGTCTTGAACATAATTTTTCCTCCTCTCATATTCCATTCTTAACCTATACGTACATAGACTCATGCACGCACATTCGTTAAGGTTGAAAAGTATAATTCTGTAGGTTTGTGGGCTAGCTGATCACTGTGATCACTAGTGAAAACTAGTAAGTTGGGTCCGCTCCCTGTGCCAAGGGATGTGTAGGTGCTAGTGGAGAGCTTCAACTAGAAGTGGTGATAGGAAGATGTGAGGAGGAAGTCCTTTACCAAGAGAGTGGTGAGGTGCTGGCACAGGCTGCTCAGAGAGGCTGTGGATGCCCCATCCCTGGTGGTGTTCAGGGCCATGTTGGATAGGACCCTGGGCAGCCTGGTCTAGTACCAGATCTGGAGGTTGGTGGCCGTGCCTGTAGCAGGAGAGTTGGAATTTGATGATCTTTGGGGTCCCTTCCGACCCAAGCAATTCTATGATTCAGTGATTCTATGAAGATCTTGATATACCTCTGGTGAGGGCAGATGCTTAGGGTGTGGTGTGTGCACAAACCCTTGCTCCAAATAGTGTTTAATTTAAATCGAGCTCCTCCGTATCTTGTTGAATACATCAGTTCCTAAAATGCAATGGGATGGAGAGTCTGACAGCAGGACCTTGGAGACCAGGTTTACTGTCAGACTGCTGGCAGTGCTCTCTCTTGCTCACCAAAGGTATGCTTAAGCCATACTTGTTTGTGCAGCTCTATTTTTGATAGTGAGGCTTCAGCTTTAGCTTAAGCTAGTAGAAATAGTTCAAGATTATTTAATGAACTTTAACAGATTTTGCCGAGTTCTCAGGATCAAATCACACTTCCTAAACTTCTGTCCAAATGCTGCACTGAAAATGAGAAGAAATAAAACTTTCTATGCTACTCAGGAGATAATGCAGTCTTGATCTTTGACTGACAGAATCCATCAAATCCTTAGGTGTAAACCTAGAATAAAATGACAGGCATGCTGCTCTGAGCGTCAGCACTATGTGAAAGTGTGCTGTTATGGAACTTTTGCAGTTCTACCAAAAACACCTTCTGAAATTTCAGAGTTAAATCAGTAGATATGAGCAAAATTTGGTCCCCGCTTTTGGCGTGGTATTGATTGCTTGCTATCCTTTGGCTGGATAGAATAGATACTATTTGAACTTATTTTTAAAAGTATATTTCAACATTGCTTAGGCACAAACAGAGGCTAATGTGTCTAGCTTTCAGATAGCTTATTACCATTCGAATACTCTGTAGATAAATTATATTAAAAGAAAAAAAAAAAAACCTGTTTCAGCTTCTGACTCATTCTAAATGGAGACTTAGCTCTAAGTAATCAAAATTGCTTTGGTTGTGCATAGCAGCATTAAAAGCCTTGTCCACTAATTGAGTGAAGCGGCTCCACTGAAGCAGCCTTGCCCCCTCATTATGTGATCTTGCGAGTGCTGTTTGTCATCGGTGCTTGCTGGTCTCAATCTAACTGTACTGCTGGTGCAAATTAACGGTAATTCGTTATGACATGCTGTGTCCTTCCAGTGCAACAACAATATGGATCTTGTGCCACCCCCACCTTTCTGTCCTTTCCTCCCTACACCTCCCAGATCCTTTTCCCACTTCAAGATATCACTCCTGCCTTGGCCTTCCAACTCCTTCCTACTAACTGCTGTGTCAGGGTGTATTGTGGCTTGGCTGATGGGCAGTACTCGGTGCTCTTCCCCTGACATGTTCCAAAGAGATGCATGTCAAACAAAAGGCAGTGCTTCCTGGCAGCTCGGGGAGTCACCATGCTGATGGAGGAGTTGTGCTTTGGGTGAAGCTCTGCAGCCACACAAGTACTGGCATCCACCATCTGCAGTTCAGGAGCTGCACCAGAAGCATGCTCCAGGGAGCAGGAGAGAGATCGCTGGGTAACCCTTCAGAATCAGAGCTGCGGAATATATGTGAGGCCTTGGTATTATACAGTTGCTCCTGTACATAAATGCTATTGTTTATTAATTTTCTTTTCTTTTTTTTTTTTTTCACTTTCACCTCGAGTGGAGGAAAAGGTCTCGAGAAGCTCAGAACTCAAGAAATTTCTGCTTTAGGTTGCCATATTTCTTTGTCGCCTTGCAACAGACACTTGCTGTTGCTTTAATAATAATTTTCAGTTCTCACCTTTTTGTTACGCTGTCCTTTTAAATTACAAACTATATTGCAAGGTCTGTCTCCTGCTTTGCATGTATAGAGAGGTTCTTGCAAGGGAGCCCTGATTTCAGCTGCGGCTTCTGTCCCAGATTCTCAGCTGGTGGCAGCTGGCTGAGCTCCACTGAAGTCATTAAGTGCATGTGAGAGGTCTATGGCAAATCATCGTTGTTGTTATTTGCATTGCTGGAGAGAGGGATCTTCAGCAAGTTAGCCCCATTAAAGTCCAGATCTCACAGATATGCAGTCTTTCTCCACTGATTACTTTTATTTTCATTCAAATGAAAGTGAATTATTTTCAACTGACATTGAATATTTTTGTTTTTACATATCAGCTTTGAAACACAATATTTTCCCCTAATACTTCTGGTGGGGAAATTTGCAGAAGGTAATGTTTTTTAGTAGAATTTTTATTTAAGCCTCTGTCACTTCTCAATAGAAAAACAGAATGTTTTTGTGAGGATGCAGAAAAGGAGTGAAGCTCAGATCAAGCTGTAGATTTTTCAAGGAAATTGTGGAAGAATTCAGTACTGGTAAAAATCGAGGTTGTGGCTCTGGTTTCCTAACATTAGACACTTATCTGAGATCACCCACCATGAAGACTGTGATCTGAACCTTTCTTTGCTGTCAATGCAGAGAGATGTTTCTGACTATAAATGATTCAGCCCCCACCAGGGCTTTACTGTTCATCTTTGCCAGAGGGTTCTCAGGCTTGATGGTGTTCTTGAATTTAAGTTGATTTAGTCCTCACTTGCTAACTGATCATTGATACTAGAAATATATATATATATTTTTTTACTGATAGTAAAACCACCAGATGATCTATTATCACTGTAATATAACGTAGACACATCTACAATGCTATTCATTAGTAACAAGGTTAATGCCATTACCCCTGCTCTACAGATGAGAAACCTGAAGCAAGGGAAATGACTTGACAAAGGGCAGCTACAAAAGACATGTTTCTGCTCCTATCTACCCCTTCAGTCTCACATTATTAGGAGAGAACAAAAGCAAGATTTTCTTTACCCTTAAGTCCCAGAGTTGTGTTTCTATATGTTAGACCTTCTGCTAAATTAGATCTTTCCCTGTAGATTCAAAGCTTGAAAATGGGATTTTTAACAGTCCAAAGGCAAGTAAATAATCTCCTACAAGATTTCTTGTATAAGATGTCTTTGAACCTTATTTCTGATTGTGTTATTTTGGGGCTTTGAATCTACTACACCCTAACATATTTCTTATTGTTGTGAAAATTAATTTATGTGCAAGATTTGAGGTAAATATTTTGGAGACTGTGTCCTTGTAGATGTGTCATAGAAGAAGACAAGATGAGGACTTCTGACCGCAGAGGAGGGTGTTATCTTCCTCAGATTCGTGGTGTGTCCCATTTGTAGCACCAATGCAAAGTATCTCCCGTGCTAGGGGGAAATAACCTCCTATATACACACAGTGCAACCATTATCTGCGATATAGCCAACATGATTGTTAGAGATACTTCAAGACCAGTCTAGAGATAAGGATGAGGACTCTTCCAAATAATTTTTTGGGGGAAAAAAACAAATCTTAATTTTTCTGCTTCATAAGGGCAGACTTCTCAAGATACACGATTCTTTGCCAACTGTCATATCACCTTTCCATTGAAAGCAACAACAGAAGTCCTACTGATTTCATTATTGCAGGTTCAAGCTCCAGGTGTTGGAGAGAGCTTGCATATTCAATGCAAAGAACTTTGGGTCTTTGAACTGGGAAAAAATATATTTAATTTAGATTATATATAATCATTCTTCATTAGAACTTTAACTTGGTTAAGTATAATCAGGTAGCTATTCTATAATTTAAATGGCCAGTGATTGTTATTTGATAATAACAACTTACAATTATTTAGTGCTGTATATCCCAAAGGGATCCCAGAGGACTTTAAAGACTCAACAATAAAATGCACAACAAAGTAAACATTAATTACAATTACACCATTACTATAAAGTATGAGGATATTAAAAATCTGGCAGTCTGTGGTTTGCTTCTGCTCTCATTTGAATTCATTAGCCAAGCTCACCCAGAGTGCAAATGGATTATTAGTGGTTCTGCCATATCCGATTTAAGAAATGTTCTGTACAAGTATTTCAATTAGAGCAGGGAAGGGAAGAAAAGGGTGTAAATACTCTTCAGAGGTTGCCTACAAACGAGCTTCAGTCATATGAGTTGTTCGAGTGGGATGTTATTTCTGAACTCTGTCAAGCCCCTTGAACTCATCCCTCTTGTGTTCAGGTGATCATCTTACTATGTTAGGCTCTGCTAGACTGGTTCCTTGTCAGTGGGTAGGAGGGTAAACAGGCTATCTTGCAAATGCCACATGCTTATAATGCCAGAATGAAAAGTCATTGTGCTCTGTACAATCTACTCTCCTTGCACATAAGCTATGAAATAATTTGAACTTCAATCATCTTATTGTTATCGAGTTATCAGCATTGACACCTCGCTGAGGTGAGCAGAACAGTTTATACCTGTTAAGGAGCTCTTCCACCCCTTTTGTAGATTCAAGGGTCCAGCTTTGCACTTTGTTTCCTTGAATGCATATTGTCAATGTGGAAGAAAAAGATAAAAGCTAAAACGTAATATGTTATGCTGTAGCGTAGTTCCTAAGCTTGCAGATGGGAGCTGGAGATCCACTTCAGTGGCCACTTCATGGGAAAGGTGCATGAAAGTAGCCCCTGCCTTTGAGAGCTCACTGTCTAGGGCCTGCAAAACATTCAGAATCAGAATCACAGAACCGTTTGGGAGGAAAACTGCTGAAGTGATGGGACTGCTTTCAGAGTAAAGCGTTGCTGACCACAGAAATACAATCAGGAAGCCTGATGCTGTCTCTTTGGGTTGTTAATACAGGTGGTTTGCTTCCTGTTGGTTTTTTTTTTCTGATGTGTAGTGAAGTCTAGCCTAATTCTGAAAGACTCCCAGAACCCTGTGAAATGCTCATGAATTATGAAGTTTTTCAGCAGTCAAAACGTTTGCACCAGAAGATAAAGATAGACCACTTGTAAAAGAAGTATTGGGATGTCATAGAGAATATGTAAATTACATTTTAAAAGCTGGTTCACAACATTTCTTGTCCATCAAGATGGTTTTTAGTTTCTGAAAATATTAATCTTCCTTGGCTTTTGGCCACAGCATATGAAAACACTTCATTTCTTCTTAAAATCCTTCTTCTTTCTTCATCTCAGAACCTTCCTTCAGTTTCTGTTTTTCTTTTAACACTCTTAATCATTGTGTGAAAGTTGTTCACTGATAGACTCTTGTTTTTCAGATTTGTAATGAAGCATGAGGGATTTTTACATTTCTGTGGTGAAAGTTTTGCATGGGTCTTACTGTAAACCTTTCATGTTTTTAATTTGCTTATTTTTGGGAGATGGAAGAAAAGGAAATGGTGGCTTGCAGACAAGTTTTCTGCTCAATTTCCTCTATGCAGTGGGTGATATTAGTACAGATGCTGCTATGACCAAGAAACTGAGCCTAATCTATGGTCATATGTAGATCCACTGGTGGCCTTTTGACTTATTTGTAATCTGCAAGAAACTGATTATAATGTGGTTAGGAGTCTCATCTCTGGGTGAAGTAGAACAAACACACTTAAGGAAATATCCAAGTAGAAACTACAGAAGCTCCCACTCTCTTCTGCACAGATTTGCAGATCCCAGCTCTCAAAGTGAGCATGGTGTTTTGAATCATATTGTTCTGATATCCTCTGCAGCCAGGCATTGGGAATCCAAGAATGTTACCCACATTGTAGAAATGTCTTTCCATACATCCATTCTAAATCTTCCCCTGTTCTATCACAGCAGAGTCTGCTGAAAAGTCTTTCTTATGACCTCTAAACTGAAAGGCCACTATCAGGTCTCCCTGGAGCTTTCTTTTCTCCAGGCTGAGCAGTACCAGCTCTCTCAGCCTGTTCTCATAGAGAAGGTGTTCCATCCCTCCTCTGGATGTATTCCAACAGGTCCATGTACTCCTGTACTGAGAATTCCATGTCTGGGCGCAGTGCTCCAGGTAAGGTATCACCTCACAGCACCAGTTGGTGTCATCCGCAAACTTGGAGTGCTGAGGATGCACATGATCCCACTGTTGGCATCATCAATGAAGATACTAATGAGCATCTGTTCCATTGCTGACTTCTGAGGGACACTGATCTCCAACCAGACATTGAGACATTGACCACCACTCTCTGGGTGTGATTGTGCAACCAGTTCCTCACCTATTGAGCAGTTCCACCCATCAAATCCATATCTTTCCAATTCAAAGAGAAGAATTTTGTGGGGACCATGTCTAAGACCTTACTGAAATTCAGATAGATGACATCAGTGGCTTTTGCCTTATCCACTGGTGCAGTTATGCCATCATTGAAGGCCACTGGGTTGGTCAGGCAGGATTTGCCCTTGGTGAAGCCATGCTTGTTGTCTCAAATTACCTCCCTCTCTTTCATGTGCATTAGCATACCTTCCGGGAGGATCTATTTCATGATCTTGCCTGGCACAGAGGTGAGGCAGACAGGTCAGTAGTTCCCTGGGTTGTCCTTTCTACCCTTCTTAAAAATGAGTGTGATATTGCCTTTTTTCCAGTCACCAGAAACTTCATCTGACTGCCATGACTTTTCAAATACTATTGAGAGTGGCTTGATGACTGCACCAACTAATTCCCTCTGGACTTGAAATGGTGCGATTCCTAATTTGAATATAGAGACTGAAGTTATGATTATCAAAGTCTACTTAGGGGAGCAGGAACAGAACTTCTTCTTTCACTTTTATAAACATAAATCTCTACAGTTTGAGATTAAATAGATTTCCTTAGGTTACTAGAGTAGTGTTGCCTTCTCTGTGCCTGGAGATCATCTACTAAAAAGTGAGAAAATGCCTGTATAAGTAGGTAACAAAGATGTCACAAAATGTGACTAGCTTTGCTGCAGGAATCATCAGAAATGCTGGGACTCTGTGACATAAACGTGGAAATTAAAAGGAATCTGGATAGAATTGGTTTGTATTTACAATAGAAACTGTTCAAAAATTCAAGTCAGTTGAAATCATGGTGATTATGACATATACACAATGTGATAATTGCAGTGATTCTAGAAATAAGGAAAGAAAATGTAAAAAAGGTGAGCTCAGGTCAGAGCTTTAATTTTTATCAAGGTTTATGTTTTCAGAACAAGGGCAATGTGCACTACATGTAAGGAAGGACAATGCATTAGTGAAAGTAGGTATCTGAAAGAAAGTAGTCTTCATTTATGAGAGCATGAAACCTGAAAAGAAGCTGCTACTTTCACACTGTCATTTGCAAAACTCATGTTGAGAAAGTGTCAGTTGTTGGTCCAGGAAAAGTACTGCATGACTTCTAGTATAAATGGCTCTGGGCATAATCTTGTACCATCGGTTTGTCAGATTTAAAGAAAGAGAAATACGAGTGAACAGGAAAGTCCTGGGATTTCGTTATGGAAGCTATATATATATTTTTTTTTTCAAAATCCTTTTATAAAATACCTTTAAAATGTTGAAGAAGTAGATTAGAACTCATACTGAGTATGAGATATAATTGGGAGTTATTATTATTGCATATTCCATACAGCATCTTCTTTGTATGTTTATAGTGTGTAGAAAATAGCTGATTAGTAGTCTTGACTTAGAGCGCTCTGTTTCTTCTCCATATTGGATAAATCTCCTACTGATGGATCAATCGTTTAATCAATCTACTAATGTGGCCTTCAGCACTATAGTATCTGAGTGCCTCCCAGTGTTGGAACACTCAATAATGCTTAGTTTTTCTCCAGTTACTCTGCACTCTTTAATTTGATTTCGTTCCTAGTTACATGGATGTAAATCTAAAACTACTCCATTGATTTTGATGGAACAAGCAAGGGTTCATGATCTCAAAAGAGCAGAATCTAATCCTCTGCTTGAAATTCTCCAGCTATATTTCAGTTTCTTTAATAATACTTCTTGGATTTATTAATCCAGTCTCTCATTTTTTCTCTCTATTCCTGCTGTATCATTTTCTCTTCTCCTGCTTTAGGTACAATCCAAAGTTCTCTGAATTTGCTGTCACTTTTTCTATCGAGTTCAGTGGACAGTGATTCAGTTTCCCACTTGCCTCTCCTGTTTTCCCCTCTGTAGACCCTGAAGGTCCCTGTGTGAGTTTTTATTCACCTCAGTAGCAACTTAGAATTGCACGCATCCCTGAAGTTCTGTAACTAAGCACCTCACTGTACTGGGGTCCTAATCCCCATCTTTTCACCATTACCCCTCTCAGCTTTTTTTCCCTTTAGGTAGATTTCCCTCTCTTCCACATATTGCGGGTCTTGCTCTCATACGTGACATCTCACATTCTGGGGAGAGCTTTGTCAACTGCATGGTGTGGTTTCTGTGAAAACAGAATGGGGAAAGCCCACTTACTTCTTTGAGAATTTTACTGCGGATAAAACTCAATAGTGAATATAAGAAAGATTTTGAATGAGATAATTGTGGCTCTCCCTTTGATATTTTTTTCTTTTCCTTTCTTTTCTCTCCCCTTCAGTGTTGCAAGTAGAAGAAAATAAAAAGAAGAGGAGCTGAGAATTTAAACTGGGAGACTTGGCAGGTAAGAGGTGTGTTTTGCCTTTGCTGGGCAGGTTGTCTCTGAAGTGTTGTTGAGAGCTGGCAGCAGGTTGGCTCAGCTCCGAGAGATGAGACTGGCCAGGACCTGCAAAAAATTTGGGCTCAGTTTCCTGCTCCTTGGCAGGCTTCTTTGTGTTACTGTGGGCAAGCTCTTTGTTTTGCTGGATCCTCACCTGCAGTGGGGTAGAACTGCTTTCTTGTTTCGGGAGGGTGGGTTGGTGAGCTATGAGTAATCGAGAGAAAGGAGAAAAGTTTAACAAGAGGCTACAATAGATGATGATGCTTGAGAGGTACTTGGGCAGAGTTGCCTGGGTCGAGGGTAACAACTGCACGGTGTGGCATACGGGGTTGTGGTTTGAAGCCTTTTAAGAAATGTTTTAGTAAGTTCCTTCTGTGATATCTGTAACTTTATTGCATTTGCTTACTGGAAGACTCATTTGGTTACTTTAGTCTCGTTTCCTGTTCTACATGGTCTTTAAATAGAGTGGAGGTGAAATATGGTATAATCAAGATGCAACTTTTTCATATAAAATGTTGTATTGAAAGCAAGATAACAACTTTGGAAAGCCAAGGTCTTGGTGAACCTCAGTTCTGTCAGGGCTCGCTCAGGGCACATATGAGGACAAAAGGCTTTTGTCCCTGACAAAATCCCCAGCCAGGCTGCCAGATCTCCAGCCTTCCTCCAAAGCTTCAAGTGCTGGAGGTCTTACAGAGAACCAGCTCAAAGAGTTTTAAGCATCATATTCTTTAACCTTGTTCTTGGAAAAAAGTTGTACCATTTCCAAAACGTTCAGCCTGAGGCAGTCGTGCTTCATAGATAAATCAGATGAAATGGCAAAATATTGGCTGAGTATGAACAACTGTAGGTAGTTGTTTAATTGCTTGTGTCAAGTGATCTTAATAACAGGTGTAGCTACTGCTCCAGTCAATTACATAAATTGTCCTGCACTCTTTCCTGGGTTCTTACTGAGGCAAAGCTATTGATATGTAAGATCTGCCTGAGTGAAGTCTGAGGTTTTGGCCTTATGACTGTCTTAAAAGATAGAGACTAAATAAGCAGCGAGTGATGTATTTGTGCTTTTATGCCTTTTCTGCATATCCCACAGTAGCAAGAAGTTTTGGTTTGCCTCCCCCCAACACGCTTGTGAGAATGCATTTTAATTTTAATATTCAGACATCTGGAAGGTGTCAATAACACCAAAATGACTGTTGCTCTGTTTGAAATCCCCTGCTGGGTCCACCTATCCTGCTTTGTCTGATGCAGGGATAACAAGATCTTTGGGCAGCAAGTGCCTCTGCCTCTGCTGTGCACAGCACTTCGTGTTGCAGCACTATGCTGCTTTTTGGAGGAGGCTCCCAGGAGCACGTAATGTGAGAAATACCTCACTCCTGGGAGTGAAAGCTTCTAAGCACAGAGAGCAAGCTTGGCATAAAGTCAGAGGTCAAAAATATTCAGATAAATACATCCTGTACATCATATATTAATATATACATTGTGCAGCTATCATGTGTATTAATATCTCAATAAATCATTGGCTAATCTGAAATAATTTGGTCCCCAATGATTGTGAGGAAACTGCAGCATTATAAAGACAGATTTTTAGTTGCAAACGTTTTGGTCTGAGAATGAAGTATTTTTTTTGTTGTGGATGTCATTAACAGGCCTCTAACAAGCTGTACATGAAGTGATTAGGCCTGCATTGTTTGCTTTAGAAGAATTTATTTTCAGGGTTTGGATGTTTGTTTGTTGTGTTTTGTGATTGTTGTTTTTAATTTGTGAGTGGTTTCTTGGTTTCTTGACATTTTCAAAACCGTGTAATGGCATCTGGTTTTTGCTGTGAAGTTACATCATTTCAGAGCAAACCAGTGTACTGCATCAGGCTGTCTCCCTATGTATGCTGGGTCATATGTTTAGCATTAAGGATCAGTTTCTGCGCTTTCTTCATTACAGTTCAGATGTCTGTAAGGAACTGGTAGTTAAAGTACGGCAGACTTCAGATAATTCTTCAGCCTCAGCCTCTGTTTCCACTGCCTTTGATCAGGGTATATTCAACTCAAATATTTATAAATTACCTTTTCACGTGCTCCTTTTGATTTTCATAGATATGCTTATCCACGTAACTGGAGAAGCAGACTTCTTATTATAGTTCCTGACTATGTAAAAGTCATTATTGTAAATGCTGATCAATTTTTGACTGTAAAGTGTGAGGAAATACGAAGACGTGGGTCTTAAAACAAAGAAAGTGCAGTTCAGGTGATAACGAGAGGCATGGAAAGGGTGAAGAAGACGGCTGTCAAATACATCATGTTCAGGTACATACAAAGGTACATATATATCCATGTTTATTCCTGCAGTTTAATTTAACGTCCTTTCTTTGTCATAAAATATGACTGTGGAAAAAATAATCTCAAAAAAATCTGAACCATGTGGCTGAACCTGTCTTACTGATGAGAATGAAAAGCAGCCAGAAATTGAAAGGGGGTAAAGAGGGTAATTTTTTTTTTTTTTTTTTTTT
>PPHD01003717.1:3392-30642 GCA_002909625.1 Bambusicola thoracicus | reverse complement strand
AGGTCATAAAGGAACTGGAATTAAAAAGAAATAAAAAAAGAACCTTAAAACTAGTCTTTCTGATTAATGCTTTCTCAGAATGTAACTATTGTTGATATTTGTCCCTTTTGCCTCTCAATATTGCCTGGAGTACATGCAAATGCTAATCAATCCTTTCTCGAAGCTGAAAGAGCTCTAATCATAAGGCAATTACCTTCATTTTTCCACCGCACCAAACATGGCTAATATTTATGATCATGTGAGCATAACAATCTATATGAAAAGAGTGATTACAGCCCAGACATAATTTCTTTCAATTGTGTACAGTGTCTCTTGAAAAACGTTTTGTGAACAAAACCTGGTGCGCAACACAGAACAACCTGGCATGTTAAAAACACCAGTGGGATTTCAAAATCTGTTTCCTATGCATTCTCCAATGTGCAAATCCACAGAACAAACACGAACACAGAATCCTGAGGGACAGCCTGAAACTAGGCCTTAATAATGAAAAGACAATTTACATCATGCTTCCACAGCACTCAGATAACCATTATGAAGGAGGCTTGAGATCTGATGAGTTAGGAAGAAAAAAGAATGAAAAAAAAATCTGCACACAAATTCATTAATATTCATTTGGCTAAAGCAGGACACCCACTATAAACCACTGCAGCTAACAAAGATAAAGAAATTTCTCTGCATATCTTGGAAGCTAGAAATGCTAATAATAAATACAGCATGCAAGGCTGTCAACAGTTAATGTCATTGCTCTCCTTAAGCACTCAGTTGTACATAGAATTACAGAGAGCACCGACTTCTGATGTGTTAAACACCTACACATGCCTGTGATGTAGTTCTACTGAATCTTCAAGACAGCAATGAAAAAGGATATTTACCTTACCACTATCAGCAGGCCGGCTATCGGAAATCACAGTTAGTGGGGATAAAATTAACAAGCCAGCAAAGCAGCGAGCTGCTAGTCTCTTCATCAGCTGATCAGGAAAAAAAAGAGAGCTGGGGAAAGGCTATGTTTTCATATACAAGTAATTTTATTTTACTGAAAATTTAATACTGAAAGGATTGTGGATACTCAAATCTGCTGTTTCATTCTACCTACCACAAGGCCTGAAGCCTTCCTCCTTCAGCCTGCTTTAATATTGACAACTACTTATCGTATTTTTCCCTTCATTATTCTAGCCATCCAAATCAGATTTTTAGTTGAGTAGTTATTTATTCTTGCTAGTATTTCAACTGCAATGGCAAAATTAAACAATTTCACATATGATTCTAAATCTACATTCGGTTGCATGCATTTTAAAGAGGTATTTATCACAGAAAATGTATTCCTACTGCTCTGCAGTGAGCAGATCAGGTTTTGGTTGCTGAAACTGATAAAATGCTATTGTAATTGACAAGAGGCTAAAAACAAACAAGTCATCATTTTGTTAACTTTGGTATAATTTTGTTGTCTTCCAGAAAATTGGCATTTGCTCAATTACAATAATCTGTGTTTTTGCTTCCTTGTTAAATGTTCTGCTTCCAAAAAATAAGTGTTACCATCCCCTCAGAGCGTACAGCCATGTTATTTCATAACTCTACATATAGTTCTTGTTTAGAGTATACAACACTTTGAAAAAAAAAAAAAAAAAAAAAAACCATGACAAAGAGAGAAGGAAAAATAAAGGTAGATTCTCTTTAAACACTACTCGTTTAGCAGTGAAGTAGAAACTCAAAATAAAAATAAAACCCAAGGAAAATAACTTATGCTTCTATGTTTAAAATTAGTGACAAGCAGGTAGTAAACTAATTGTTAGCATACCACAGGCCTGCAAATGAATGGTAAAATTTCTCTAGTTACACCAATTGATTATTATACTCAGCTTTCAAAATTTAAGTGCATGTATGTCAACTCGGACAGTTTTTCTTCACTTATGGCTTAATTTACAATTTCTTTTGACAACACTTGCAAACTAATGTGGAAACACAAGCAGCTCAAAAATGCTGTTAATGTGACAACTAATTAATATTGGTTCCTACACAGTAAACCTACATTTTGGACATCAACTTTAGTATTTAAAACAAAACTTAAAGCTTATGAGTTATGCTGCCCTAGATGAGGCTTAAAACCCACAAAAAATCTAGTATGAGCACAGGTGTTAATGACCTATGTATTTGCTTACTTATGTGCTTATACAACAAAACATCTATTAAACTAATCCATCTCACTGAACTCTTATCTATAAAAGACTACTGTTCTAGGACAGAAGTGCCACACCAAAGAGAATGCCCTTCCAAACCTTTAGTTCCATAATAACAGTACAAATCCCTGGTGCAAATCTCCAGTTCTTGGCAGATGATGTGTTGTGCAAGAGAGCACACACATCTGCCATGCTCATATGCCTCTGGATTGACGAGGTGAACAGTGATAGAGTCAAGGAAAACAGTACACAAATAAAACTTCAACAACTTCCTTCTCTTAAGGAAACAACACAAGAGAGAGAGTACAATAGCCTGAAGCCTTTATTTTGAAAGAAAGCTGTGATGCTGTGACAATTAATAGAGTCCAATTTTGCAAAGGATTGGACACGTCAAAGGCAGAGAAGCAGCCACTGGAAGTGTCATGACTCATTTTAAGTCTACTAGTGACAAAACTTTTGAGCTTTTCTGAATCTTACTGCTGTGTCCCAGTGCACATAGACAAAACTATTGCCTTCCCCAATAGTTAAAACCATTGAAGTTTCTTGGGGCATCATAATTGTAAGAAAGAACATATTGACCATAAATTACAAAGTGAAACCTCCTTTATCTGAAATAGAAACCCACACAAACACAAACATTTGATTTTTTTAGAAGCCAAGCAGAAGGTGCTTCTTAGACAGTCAACATTCCTAGTGCTGCTTGCATTTACATTTTCTTCTTTGTAAATGAAACTATCTTAGCTGTTTTGAGATGGAAGCACTTAGTAAATCTGGATACTATTCTACAAGAGTCCCACAGATAAGATCAAACTGGAAACTGATTTGTACCCCCACGAGAAGAACAGGGCATTAAAGAAGCAGTGTTAACTACACTGTTAGATTCTTGGAAACATGACACATTATGGAACACATTTTCAACTAATACTTATGGACCCAAGCAAACATGAAGAGCTACAGCACTGTGTTGTCTTGTGACTATCATCCACAAGCCAAGCACCATATAGGTCTTGGATCAGTTCTGAACTCATTTTACAGGAATCAAACAACCTGAATGCGGTCATACAGTCAGTGGAGTATAGTATCAGATTTGGTATGTCTCTAATGTTCATACTACACAAAATTGAAAGACAGCTATTTATCCTTCGATATAACTACATTATGACTAAACTAAAGCATACTGAAAGCCATTGCTATTACTTGCAGTCGAAGACACCAAACACACAAAAGGAATTAAAAATGCAGTAGGGAGACATGATAAATCTACTTGATGATAAAAATGTGTTGAAAATCCTGAAAACATAAATGAACAGGAAAAGTCTGTTAGCTTTTCAATTCCGAGCACAAATGCCAGCACAGAAGTGCAAACTTCTCAAAAGTTTGAGCTTTTCCAGGGGCAGCAAATAACATGCACTTGTGGTTTAACCCAGCAGCAGCTCAGTAACAAACAGCATTTGCTCACACCACCTCAGCTCACAGTGGGATGGGGGAGGGAATCAGAAAAAAAAAATAGTAGTACTCACAGGTTAAAATAGAAACTATTTACTAAGACAGAAGAAAAAAAAAGAGAGAGAAATGACTATAATGATAACAATATAAATGTGTATCTACAAAAAAGTGACGTACAATGCACCTGCTCACCTTATGCAAGTCCCAGAGCAGCAGTTGCCCCCCACGCTTCTCAGTTTTGTGGTTTTTTTACATGATGCCATATAGTATAGAATATCCCTTTGACACGTTTAGGTCAGCTGCCCTCATTCTGTCCCTTCCCCACTCCTTGTGCCCCCCCAACCCCTCCCTGGCAGGACAGTATGAAGAGCTTAAAAACTGAAACTTCCTTGGCTCTGTGCAGCACTGATCAGCAACAGCTGAAACATCGATGCATTATCAACAATACTTTTCTCCTAAAGCCAAAACATAGCACTACATCAGACACTGTGAAGACAATCAACCATGTCCCAGCTGAAATCAGGACAGCACTGTTCTGACAACTGACCATGAGAAACTAAACTTAAAGGTTGTTAAGAACTTAACAACAACAACAAAAAAAAACCTATCAAAAATGCAGTTATTAAGAAGAAGCTACTGCTTTACAAAATGAAGTTCCCATCTAACAATTTTGAAGAGAAGAACTGAAAGAACCCTACAAAAGGCTAAGGTGTCAAAAGCAGTAAAATGTCACTTCTCTGCTGGTACCTACCATTTTCTCTCTTCAGAAGAACCTAAATCCTGCATTGATATTCCAAGACAAACTCCACTTTTTTTCCTTCTATGCTCTATTTGAAATCCTGTCAATTTTATATTTTTTCTCAGTTTTTGTCTGACAGCTGATGAAGACTTCAATTTTCAAACCTGAAATTTGTCTTCCATGAAGATCACTTCAAAATCCAGTTCTGCTCAGTTTCTCAATGCTGACGTTCCTGATACCTGGCTATGTTATAGCTTCCACACATCAGAATTATCTGCTGGCTCTTCAGAGGAAGTCCTCTTTCTCTGTAACTAGACTGCTCTCACTACATGACAGCATAGAGATCAGTATATTAATGATAATGATTATGAAGAATAAAAGCTATACCACATATCACAATTGGATAAAAGGGCACAGATCAAATGTGCGATGACCAAATGTTTGGAGATAAAAATAGGACTGGAAAAGTTATTTTAACTGAATTTTGGATAACACCGCACAGTGAATTTCCACTCTGACTTTGCTAGGTCTAAACTAAAGCACCATATAAATTCAAATCTGCCCAAGACAAAGAATTAGTAAATGCTTCTAGTGTTTCTTTATTTTCACTGATGACTCATTCTACTACAGTTACGGAAGATTTCAAAAACTGTCCATCCAACACAAGTGAGAAATAGAAGAACATTTTTTTTTTCTTAAAAAACATAAACAAAATGCTATTATTACAAAAACACAGACTTGTAATATAGAGTCTTCTCAGATATGCTGTACTTCCACAGAATAAGGAACTCTAACTTTTCAGCCAGTGTTTACGTGTCAGTCTGCATGTTCACATTACAGAAAGCTGCCTCTTTTTGAGAAGTAGGAGAAAGTTGTTTTCTGTTTTGCATTTAAAAATTGCAAACAGTTGCTTAATGTTTGCACAGAAACTCCAAGTGTATGCTTTTAATTAAGAATTAAGGATAACAATAAGGCAAATTATAGAAAAAATTCCTTGCATTTGATTTTAAAGACTGATGTGAAAAAAAAAGCCTGACATAATTTGAGTACATATTCACCTTTAAAAAAATCGCCTCATCCAAAATTTTTAAAAAGTATCCGTATAAAATTTTGCGCAAATAATGCTTTTATCCTCTGTATTTTGATTTTGGTCTAGTATAAACACTTGCATCTTATTGTACGATCATTATCTGTAATATGACAATTACTAAGTAAAGTATCACACAGAGACAGCGCTGATGAAGTTCCTCCCTGTTATAGCGAACTACACTGACACAAACGTAAGTTCCACTGCTGGGAAGGAACTGAGTGATAAAAAGACATGGCTGAATTAGTTATAGTGTAATGACTGTGAATACGCCTTTTTTGGGGCAAACAGAGCACTGAGAATAAAAACATTTACTGCATTAAGACAGTACATGGCAAAACAGCATCATCTTTATTCCCTGGTCTACATCTACTCAACCACAATCTCTTGTGGAGTTCTGCAGGCTTTCAAAAATAAGTGAGACTTATTCCTCTCATTTAAAATACATGTGTACTTTATGTCTTACTAAGTAGGCTTAATTTGAAGAAACAGCCTGTTGTTCAAACCAACCTCATACAAGGAAAGAAAAAAATAAAGGAATTGAAAAAAAAAATTATATGCCAAGAATTATTGTTGCCAACCTCTTTTTCTATCACCGAAACACTTACTTTGGTTTGGTTTGCTGTCATTTTTTGTTTCTTTTTTAAATCTTCTCTCTGGCCTGTTGAAAATCTAAATCACCTACCAAACAACATTTTAGTGCATTTTAGCACTGTCTGGAAACGCTCCAATTCAAAACTAGATGATTGGAAGCCAGCACATAACTGACTTAGGAAACACTGCACGTAGGTCACTCCAAAAGTAACGCTTCCTATTTTCATGGAAAATACAACAAACACAAAGCACACAATAACACTATTTGATTGAGCAAATTCTTAGCTACAGAACACTTTTTTAACACAGTCACCACCATTAGGTATGGATTTTCGTCAGCAAAGAACAGGCTGTATGCCATGCACATAACAATCTGCACCAGTGAAGGTGCCCCACTGTTACCACTGCTGAAATGCACCACCACTGCCTCACTGTGCTTGTATCCACTGGCTGGCCTCCATAAACGTTCAGCGTCGATGAATGTCAGTGGATGCAACCTTTTCCAGATGGAGGAATTCAGTGACACACCTTTGTTTAACATGCACTTCCGTGACACCAATCTGTCAGAGTGGCCCTCTGCTGCCACCTGTCACATGGTAATAACATGCAACAGAATACTGGTGGGGAGGTTGAACATCTACTGCCATACCAACATCCGCCTCTGACACTGATGGCCAACATAACAAAACAGGAGGCACTGCTTTCGCAGCTGCCCTCACATGTGAACATTGTTACATGATAAATATAAATCTGAAAGGTTTGTTAATAGCTGCTCTGAACTGTGTGGTAATCTGTGTATTTCAGATTGTTTAGAATCTTATATTAATAAAGAAATTAGAAGAAAAATGTACAAATGGAACAAGATGCACGTAATTCAAGAAATACACAGCAAGAATACCATCTATGAAAATACTGTAGGCAATTTATGAGGAAAAGAAGATTGTTCACAGACTAACAGTTGTAAATAAGTAAAATTAATGTGATTGAAGCTATCTTTCAAGACTGATTTAATTGAAGTGCTAAAAGTTACAATCGTAATTTCAAATAGAAAAGAAAAACAAACCAGGAATTGACTATGATCAACACTCAGTATGTGTTCTTTGAAGGGTAATACTGTCTTTAGATGTGTCTTTATTTACTTCCACATCTCAGATATTACTACAGAACTATCTAGCCTGGAAAAGAAAACATAAATTTTTCTAAACATAATTATTTTCTTAAACTGTCAGGAAAAAAATGATCAGTTTCCAGATTTGTATACTTGAAGATAATATTCAACTGATGAAATGCCATTTTAGGCATCTCAATTGTACTTTGCTCATTTACTCTTCCTTAAGATTTATAAATAGCACTATGAAGTTGTTACACCTACTCTTCTTTAATTGAACTGGTCTTGACTCCTTGAAGTTTCCCTTGCCAAAAAATAATAACATCTAAACCCAGACTGAAGAATTTTAAGAATCTCTCAACAAGCCTGATAATGAAAGTGAAGTTTCTGAAATAAAATGCATAAGCAAGAAATGCAAGAAAACTTCTGACAGGAATTTGCATAGGAAGCATCTTATTTCACACTAATTACAAATAAAAGTCGGAAATAGGGTTCTGACTGCTAACAAGTCTTCCTTGCTACTTGCTGGAGTCTTTCTGCCTGTGTGTCATCTATTACATACAACTTTCACCAGTAGAGAAAACCAGTTGAAGGAAAATACACGTTTTCTGGCTTCTTATTCATAGGTAACTCATCTTCAAGAAAAATCCAACAAGACTGAGATACGTCATTTCTTCCCTTTTATTATCTTGTTCGTATGACAGAGATGCATACGTTTGTTTCACAAAATTCTGGAGCATTTCAGGACTGTTCATTTTACTGAGAAATACTGAAAGGAGAAGAGCTTTCCTCCTTTTTTTAAAATTGTACTGGTATCTTTTCTCTAACTTACTTGGAATTCTGAATCAGGCCAACTTATTTTTAGCAGTATAGATGATAGTACATTAACAAAGGTATCGTGCAACCATCTCTACTATGGTTTTTAGAGTTTTTTGTTTGTTTGTTTTATTTTGTTTTTTAACTTGACCAAGTATCTTATGTTTCATAGGAGAGGAGCCAAAGAAAGTTAGCCGCATTAGAAACTTACTTTCTTAGGTGTGTGACAAGGGCAGGTCACTTTTCCCAAATTCTATTAAAACAACAAGCACTGAAATAAATAAAAAGTATAACACTTTTGTGTCCCACAATATGAGATGTTCTGTTTTCCCTGGCCTCTCAGATTTTTAGAAAAATGAATAAAACAGGTATTTATACCTTGGCTCTACTATGTGTTTCACTTCCAGATCCCTTGTTCTGTAGTCTAAAATAAATCTTTTACTGCTAAAATGTATCATTTTATTATTCCCTGAGACTTTTGTTTCTTTCCTTTTCAATAATTTGTTAAAGCACCTCATTAATTAGTTAAGAACTTAAGAACAAAGTTTAAGGCAATTCAGTAGTATCTCTGGTAATGACTATGCTCCTTCATTGCCTGCAGACAAATCTCTGAGAAGGAGGAAACAGGCTGCAAGTTAAAAGGACACTCAACAGTAAAAAACAGAAGATTCCCAAACAAAGGAATTAAACAATATTCCAAGGATTTGCTCTCTTCCAGTCAGACAAGACAGTTTCATCTACAGGGGAATCATGAACACAAAACACAATCGGAAATACATTTATATAATCACTAATAAGTGGTTCAGTACGATGGCTTCTGTTCAAAGCCCTAAGACAAGTATTTCCTGTTGCTGTTCACCCTGTCTTTATATAGTAGTGTACACTACTTGTTTCTTTTCATCATAAAATGTTCACTTATTTTTCTTCTTTGAATAGAAGATATGGATATTTCATGGATATTTATATAAAAGATATTCTTTTCCTCCGGAAAAAGGTAGGATATCATTACTTGTAATGTTAATTGCCCTGGCAGACTGACAGTGTGGATAACTGTTATGCTGATATGCTTAATATTTAAACGGAGATCTGTGATATTTTTCTTCATAAAAAAAATTTCTCAAATTCAATTCTTCAGAATGGGAACTGCATGGTGAATTTTAATTTGTTTTTAAAAACTTTTCTGGGGTCAACCTCCCCTCATTTAAAGAGCATTGCTCACCTTTTATTCTGAGACCTACTAATTAAATCAGGAAAATACCTGGTATAATGACAGAGTTTACAGCCTCTACAGATGTGTCCTTTGTGTGGATACCTCCCTCTCTGCTTCTCCTCATGAAAAAGCTATAGACCACAATGAGGTCATTTCACAGCCCTCTACTCCCTAAGATGAACAAGTCAGCTATCCTCAGCCATCCCGGATACATCTTGCCCTCAAGTCCTGTAACCATTTTGTTGCTCTCCTTGGGACACATTTTAACATTTTTATACCCATCTTACACTGTAGAGACTAAAACAGCACATAGTACTCAAGGAGAGGCAGCATCAATGCAGAGTACAGTCGGACAATCCCTTTTTCTGACCAGACAATTATGCTGTGCACAATGAACCCCAGGATACAGCTGGGCCTTTTGGATTTTGCCTATCTGCAGGAGGTAAACAAGACAGTGCTCACTTTGGACTCAAACATGCTTCTTTGGCCAACAAGTAAAGCTATTTCAAATCAATTACACAACAAAAGAGCAGAGTTTTATTCATGTCACCTACCCAGAAGTTAAACTGAACAAGAAGAATGCAGATATTTAGCCTCAGAGTAAGAGAGAGTCAGATATGACTGACAAAAAACATGAGAACTAGATAATCTGTAATGGTCAGGCAAGAGCTACCTTGAAGTCTCTGCCTAAATCAATGCTATTAGAATGAAGATGAGAACAGAGTAAGTATTCCAGATGGCAAAGAATATGCTTAACTGAAAAGTGCTCCTTGATCAGCAAGTGAAATGCACTATTTCAGGGTCTCCCAAAAAAATCCACCGATTCTTGAAGCTCTTTCTAAGCAAGGCCAACCTTAAAGAGCACTCACAAGACTCTAGGAAATCTGCCCACAGATCCAGTATTTTGCAGGCCTGATAGAAACAGTGCAGTGATAGAATCTCCCAGAGCATAATACACTTCCACAATATACATGCCTCCTAAGGCAAACTCCTCCTTCCTCTTTTTAGGGAATGTGGTTGTCATGCCAACAGTTAAAGAACAGCAAGCTGCAGCGACAGCTAGTGATGAAGCCTGTTTGCATTTTACAGTTTCCCTGGAAGGCTGTTACTGAATTACAGGTAGTTCAGGGCAGCAGCATAGTCTCAGTTGACACTGTTTATGTCCACACTTACTGCCTCTGTTATTATCTTGTCTCTTCCTTCCAAACTCAGGTACTTGACCTCTTCACAAGGACAGAGCTGACTTAGTTTGACAGTATACATGCATGCGCACAGGCCTTGAGTTATTATCTTTCCTTTAGGGATCTACTACAATGCGTATATTTATGAAGGTGGGACCTTAACTAGAATATTCAGCATATAGTATATCAGCAGAGGAATCAGAGTCTAGCTGAAAAGCAGCAGATAGTTGAACTCCACAGTATTAAGAGTGTCTGCTGATTGAGGCAAAACTACTCAGAAAAGAGATGAAGTAAGCCTCCCAAGACAAATCAAAGCAAAGAGGCAGCTGAGTACTGGATATTGATACTGTCAAACTGACTTATTATTCAGAAATGTAAAGTTTCCTTCTGCAAAGGCCAATGAAGAGGATAGATAAAAAGCTATAATAGCAGCTACAGTAAGAAAAAAAAAAATGAAAGGCATGCCTTGCTCCTAGTTAATAGATTGCTCAGAGAAGCTGTGGATGCCCATCTCTGTAGTCATGTAAGGCCAGATTGGGTAGGGCCCTGGGTAGTCTGATCTAGTGGGTGGCAGTCGTGCCCACAAGTAAGGGAATTAGAGCTCAAGAGTGTTTAAGGTCCCTTTCAATCTAAGTCATTCTATGATTCTATGAATATATATATTTTTTTTTTAACGCTGAAATAAATATAGAATTATTTATAGTTATCTGTGGAGAGTAAGCATGAAACATAGGTAAAACGCTATCTATGAATTCTGTAACTAAAATTTATTATCACTTCTGTTTCTTTTCATGTTTTGCTGCACCTAAGTTAACATAAAATGATTAATTTAGCATTTCCTTGCAGTACACAGAATTCTCTTACTTTTTTTTTTCTTACAAGTTACAGCGGCAAAATCACAGGGTACAAATCTGCTATCTACAGCAGTTTTATTTATTTAAAGATTACCCAGAAAATGTTGTACAAGATTATTGTATCTTTTTTTACAACCTTCTTGGGCAGTTAATTCAGAAAAAATAAAAACATTAAATTCTTGAAGAAGGCAAATGATGGTGGTAGGAAGACAATGGATGTAAGAAAGAACAGTTTTACTCACATACACGATGGAAAATCTTAGAAAATACTGATTTAGATTTCCAGTATCCACTCAACAGAAAGGACTTTTTATTCTGAACAAGCATAGAATTGTGAATATATCTGATTCCTGTAAATACAGTCTGAGAAACAGTAGCAGTTCCTACAGTTGCATTTATTTCAATATATTCTCAAGTATGGAGACATCACCTGGAAATGACCGAAGTTAAAATATGTAAGCAAACATCACAGCAATGTCTAGAACAGCACGTATACCACAGTTTTTACTTAGCTGATTTGAGGGCATGCTTACTAACTCATAGAGGAGGAGAAGGAGTAATTTTTAAAAGAAGAATAAAAAGCCAATATTGAAAAACAGACATTCTAAATTCAGTCTTAAGTTTGGCAGTGTTTCTGATCCGGTCTCACACAAGTCTCAGAAGCGAACAATGGAAACTATTATTATGAAGTAAGAAGAGTAACAACCAGAAACGGTGTTCTGAATAGTTCCTAGTGGTACATTACCACACAGAAAACTATGGAAGCACACAGTCGATCTAGTGCTTTTCAGTGTTTTCAGTGTCATTAGAAATACTAAAGAACACTAAACTGACAGGGTCCAAAGTTCACCTGAGGACAAGTTTATAATTCAAAATGATTTTGGTGATGAAATATGGGACATCTGTCAACAAGGACACATGCTTAATTCTTTTAGGAAGAATGAAGACTCAACTTTATAAAACATAGTTCTGAGAAAGTGGCTAGATCCACAGAGGATGTTTAAGTACATACAACAGATCAAAAATTTAATGAAGTCAGTATCTTTTCCGTTGAAAATATGAAATACTGTACTTTGAGGAATAAATATACTACAAGTTATGTAAAAGAATTTCTCTTTGTCCTCACTCAAAAATTTCTGAAGATTAGCTTTTGACCAAACTTACAGAAAGACATCATTCAGATGGAAAGCAGAAAGGGAAAAATCAGTGAAAACAGGATCTATGGGAAAGAATTAAGTAACTAATAGTTGTTAACCTTAAGAACTGACTTAAAAGGGAAACAGAACAGCCTTTTAAGACAAAAAAGTGTTGCAAAAAGGAAGGAAGCTCCCTGATCTACATGACCAGAGTCATCAAAACTAAAACTAACCAGTTTAAAATCCAACAATAAAATTTAGAAAAAAAATATTAGGGGAAACTAAGCAGTTAAATATATTTCATGCAGAGTTTTAAACTCACTGGCAGGAAAGCTTTTAAGAACAGATCAGGTGAACATCTAATGTGAGTGTCATAGGATTGGCTGAGTCTGCCCTGAGTATGAAGATGGTTTAGATGACTTTTTTAGAGCTGCTGTTTTTTGACAGTAAAGAACTTAATTCAGAAACTTGAGAAACAAAGACGCAAAGCATGCAAATCAAAGTATTTTTTCACTAAAAATAACCAGCTTAAAATGACCTTGAGTGCTATAACATAAACACTTCCAGCACTACAGGAAAAGGTAAATGTTGAAGAATCCAAATGGGAGTTTATGTTTTTAGGTCTCTCTTCTTTACTACTTGAAAATGTCAACTATTAAACTTCTCCAGTTTTGTCAACATGCTGTTGCTTTGTAATTCAAAACTTTGCTCCCCTAAACTTTACACCCAGCAAATGAATGTGGATCAGCTCCTAGCAGCATCTCTCACAGTGTGCTCTCATAATCAGTTTGATAACACAAGCATGTAAGATTGCTACCCAGTTTTATAACTGGGTATAAAAACTATATTCACATTGGCATCAAATCTGTGATTATTCTAAAAAAAAAATACTGTCTTAAATCATGTAGACTAATTTTGTGTACAGTACTTCATTAGTATGTTTTAGAAATCATAATGTTACCAAATTTGCTGGTTCTGAAAATACTTTCTTAACCTTCTTAGCACCCCTATTACTACCATTCTGAAAAGGCATATGGATTAGAATTCACTGTATGTGTATTTTGCCAAAAATGGCAAGATTCCCCAAATACAACAAAACCACAGAAACTCTCTTTAAGGTCTTGAATTCTAGTAACATCACTTATCAATATTTTTTTTTGCCTCAACAGAGCCAAAACTTGCGAAAGGAAAAGCATGAAGAAAAGAAGACTTCTGTGAAAGCTTCCAAGTAATTAGAAAGATTAAATTAAGCAACTTGGTAAGTAGATAGAGCGCAACTGTCAATGCTGAATAGCAGCTTTAAGTAGACCTTACCTATTTCCATTGTGCAACTTCGTAGTTTTCAATGAAAAAATGAATAAATAAATGAACAACAAACAAATACATTTCAACTTAAAAACAGAGTTACCCTACCCGTAGCCACTGTTTCTCTGTGAGAGCATCACTGTAGTCCACATCCCTGCGTTGACGGGATCCTCTTCCAAATATCTTTTCTTCCTCTTCTTCACATGTGAGCCTTTCAACTTCAGCATCGTCCTTAATAATCCAGGATGGCAATTCATCCTCCTCCATCAAGCGGGGCTTGCGCTTGGGGTTTCTGGCATCTTCTCTACGACGGTCCATGTCCATACGCTGAAATGGTAGATGGGAAAGGATAAAACAGTTGTAAAGGCAACTAACATAAATCATTGGAATTCCTGTCATCTAAAAATACTTGAAACTTTAAACCAAGTTCTTCAGAAGTACTTCTCATCCTCTAGCCCAATACTTGCAAAATGCAGCTATACAAAGAAGTAGTTACATTTTACAGTTGATTTTCCGTCAAGTTCACTACTCCATAGCTAGTGTATATTGAAGTAACTGCACAGGATCCAGGTGAGACAATGTAGATTACAAAAAGAGGGGAGGTATCCATTAAAAAGCTCTATTTTTTTCACACAAGTTTTATGGTTTCTATATATTCATAAATGTGATTTGCAAATACTATTAATTCCTTTACAACATCCTCATAAGATGTTGTTATTATATAACTAAAAAGAATAATTGAAAACATACTACTTTTGTGATTCTGAGTATTAGAGAAAGTAAATTTAAAAGCTGATGTTGGAAAAAAGAAATTGAGAGAGATAATTAAGAATTCAAAGAAAAGATGATTCAGTGCCAGAAATCCAACCAGCTTCAACAAAAAATTTTTACTTCTGCCGTATTAAGGAAAAATGAAAACACAATAAAAATCAGGCAAAATTAAGTAAAGTGTTAAGAATATTAAAAGGGTAATGTACTGTTCAGACTTTAAGCTGGACTTTAATTAATCACAGAAATTAATTTCAAGTATGGTGACCAATTACCTCATAAAATAGATATGGATACTCAGGATACATTCTCAGGTGAATGAGGTGGTTTATGGTTCTCCCAGGAAAGTACCCATTTCTCTGTATTGACTAAATGCTGACCTAGGCTCCTATGCTCCCATGGATCTCATTTAGGCTATTTAACTAGCTCAAAGAAGACAGCAAGTATAACCTTTTCAAATACACCTTAAAATAAAACCCAAACCTACTCAGTTTAAAAACACTGATTTATAGAGTCAACTGCTGTCAAAATGTCATTTTGCAAGAAAAAGTAACCCTTGTTAAAGCATACCTTGAAGAGATGACAATGGTTGCAGAGATTACATTGAAACACTCTGAATTTTGTATACATTTTTTATTACAAGATGAAAAATCGGAAGTGTCATAATTTGCACTGAATGCAGAAGTAGGACATGCTGGGGCTATCTGGAGTTTTTACCTACATATGTGGAGCCACCAAAAGCCATGGGAACACAATCTGCTTGTATGTATACTCTGCATGCATAGCTAAATACCCTGTGAATGCTACAGGATTAATGTCAAAGAATACTTCTAATCTGAAAATGATGAATAGATTCTTGAGAAACCTGTCAGTTTGCTTTCTCGTCTACTGTTTTGGAACTCCTTATTTCAGATTAAAGAAATAAATATTTGATTTATACAAGCAAAACACATGTTTTTGCACCTTTAGGCCTAGTTAAATGAACAAACCAGAACACATTTTTTCTTGGATATTACAGTTCACCGAATCCTTATCACATCTGCACAGAAGGAATAAGGCTAAGGTATCACTGAGGTAAGGAAAATATAAATCTAACTTCATGCTTCTTTATGTGACTTCCTGAGGCCTAAGAGATTAATAAAAAGAACACAAACAAACCTGACTACCAAACTTGATTTTCAGACTTTCATCTTAGAACTGAACAGCTTAATAATAAATGAAAATCTTTCTTAGAGATTAACATTTAACTTCAATGTTTTCACCTTAAATATTTTCAAATCCCTGGTTGTCAAGCCCTTTACCGCTGCATCTTCAATTTTCTATTTCCTACTACCAGCTCTTCATTGTCCCTTAAAAATTTTTGGATAAATTAACATGAAAAACACATAGCATACAGTGTTAAAACTAACTCCATCCTAGGCAGCTCAACTGTTCCATTGAATTGCTGTTCATCTTCAAACTTAACCAAAAGAGACAGACTTGCAGAATTTCCCTGCAAACAGTCATAAATAATTTTCAGCTATTCTGACCCACGTATTAGTTCTTTCCTTCTGGATCTGACGGAGGAATACTAAGTTACTGTCTCCAGCAGCACATCTTCTTTGATAGAAATCAGGTTACTTCTTTTTTGACATGATTTCTGATACAATAGTGCTTATATTGATCACTATGCATTTTGTACACTCACTTAGTGAGGACAGCTAGAGTTGCAGTGAAAATTCTAGAATACGTGTGCAAAACAGGCTGTCATGGAGAACACAAAAGACATCAGCCAGTAACTGGGCTGTAATTACTTCTTTCAAGTTTTGGATAAAATGTCTGTGTTTGGTTTCTGTCATGCAAATCTTCTTAGTCCTTGACAGAAAGATTAAAAAGACAAATGTCTGTAAGCACTCCTTTCCACTCTTTGAAGATTTCAGCTCCTCTAAAACAACACTGAACAAAACTTAGCAGAAAAGGACAAGATAGGTGATTCTGCAATGACTAAATGCACCATCATGTGGGGGATTTGGCCTTTGCCAATTGCGCATTTGAAGAACTGTTAGTTGGATAAGAACAGCCCTTGCACACTTGTGTAAGTAATGGTCTCCTAATGAATATCTGGGCAGACAGCAAGAAATTAATAACATGTGATCCTATAAATGTCATTTCTCAAGATAGCACTTTCTGATACAATTTCATTCAAGCCCATGAGTGTCTACTATCAGTCTACTAATTTACTGTCTTGTTCAGTTCCTGTAGTTGTCTTTGTCAGTATCACAAAAGTGAAAAAAGTTCTAAAAATAAAAGTATGCTGTACAACTAGTAAGCCAAACAGTGACTATCAGTGACTATATATTTTAGATTGTCTAAATGTCTTAAGTCATGCCACAGTCTTCCTCCAGACTGGCACTGCTGCACTACTGACTGCAAGGATCTCTGAAGTCTTTCTGTCTTGTGACGAACTCTGCGTTTAGGTAGTCTGCTCTCTTTCCCTCACATAAACAATGCAAGTAAATAAAGCCATTCCTACAACAAAGTTTTCCAGCACTGCATATGATCATATCATCCTCACCATGAAGAGATCAAATTCCTCTTCACGTCGAGCAATCATCTGATTCAGGGTCTCATCATCAGGAACTTCATCTTCTTCCTGGTCACAAAGATGGATAAAGGTATCAGAAACAAGCTTTTATGGTCAACATAAAGTAACAGTCTGCATCAGGTCAGCATTGCACCGAGCCTCCTTCTGTCAGGATACGTGAAAAATTCAAACCAAAACTAAAACTTCTAACATGATCAGCAATTCAGAAGTAACACAAAGTAGACAAAATTAGAGACAATTGGGACTTATTACCACCTCCATAAATTGAGAATGAGGAAATGAGCAAACATGCAACCAGGAAATTTTGGTTTGTGGTTTTCCTGGGTCAGAAGCACAGCTACGGCTTCAGCTAAAATGCAGGCATTTCTGTTCTGATGTTCTATAGTACTCCTTTAGAAATACAATACTGTACTATAAGGTCTTTCCTCTCATAGAAAGGAGACTGAAAATGGCCCTATCAAAAGAAAAAAAATTTTTTTCAAAAGCATCACCAACAAAAAAACCCACAACATCACGTCACTACACTGGGAGCATTCCTCTTTCTCTTGCTCATCATCTTCTTACAGACAGAGATATGAACCTCTGTCTTCAGATAAAAACAATAATTTCACAGAAATAGAAACCTTCTTTGGAAAGAAAAATTCAACTAGAAAGTTATACAGCTTTTTACAACAATTCAATACAATCAAGCTCCACAATGTTAAGTTTCTTTCTGTAAGTTATTTTGAAGGTACATAAAACACATACCACTTCTGCAATCAGAAATAATTGATTATTACTTATAAAACAAAAAATCTGTGACTTTTTTTTTTAATATTAAAACAGAAGTACAAAATAGGTAAGTCCTTTCTTAATGATGTTCTGGCTTTTTCTAAGCGTAGAACATAACAAAGAGGTCATATAAAAGGTTTAATTATTGAAGAAATCAACTCCTTGATCTTTTAAAATTTACACTGGAGAATGAAAGGATGACTGTGAAACAATCTTCTTTTATTTCAGCGTGCACCATATTCAGAGAGTACAAGACACACTAAGAACCGAAATTAGATCGTCCTCTTTCTGGATTTCTGCAAGGCCTCTGAAACAGTTCCACTCCACATCCTTTCCTCTAAACAGGAGATATATGGGTTTGAAGGGTGGACTATTCAGGGGATAAATAATTAGCTGGAAGGCTGCAGCCAAAACACTGTGGTCAGTGACTCCATGTCCAGGTGGAGGCCAGTGACAAGAGGTCCCCCCAGGGGTCCCTTCTGGAACCAGTGCTCATCAACATCTTCATCAATGACATAGACAGAGGGATTCAGTGTATCCCCAGCAAGTCTGAAGACAATACCACACTGAGTGATGCAGCTGACAGTACAGAAGGAAGGGATGCCACCAAAAGGGACCTGGCCAAGAATGGGAAGTAGGCCTACATGAACACACCTTCAACAATGCCAAGTGCAAGGTGCTGCACCTAGGTCATGGTAAACCCTGGTATGTATACAGACTGGGAGGAGAACTAGAGAAGGACATGCAGGTTCTGGTGGTCCAGAAACCTGAAGTGAACCAGCAGTGCGTGCTTCCATCCTGGAAGAACAACTGCGTCCTGGGCCACATCAAAAGAGGGAGTGGCCAGCAGAGAGGAGGAGGTGACCCCCTCTAACTGGCCCTTGTCAGGCCCCATCTGGAGTACTGCATTCAAATCTGGAGCCTGCAGCACAAGAAAGACATAGAGCTGCTGGAGCAGGTCCAGAGGAGCAGGTCCAGAGGAGGGCCATGAACACTGACAAAGGGCTGGAGCACCTCTCTTATGGAGAAAGGCTGAGAGAGCTGGGATTGTTCAGTATGCAGAAGAGAAAGGTCTACATCCTTCCTGATGTAATGCCTGATGTAGCAGCTGCCATAGGAGGGGAGATGGAGCTAGATATCTTCACGGACTCTTCAACCCAATCCTTTTTACCATTCTATGATTTTTTGAGGTAGGAAAAAAGCACTGCAAAATGGAACTTCTAGTGTGTGCATTCAGTATAATTATTACATTAATACAGTCTTTCCTAAATGCAGTGCTTATCCAAATGATGAACACTGTTCACAGTAAAAGAATAATTTATAGCCCCAGGTAAAAGAAGGGGCTCACCATCCCACAACCACAATTTCAAAGACTGGGACAAACTGTCAGTGATACCATAATCTAACTGCCCACTACTATAGACAGCTGTCTTGAAAGAACTAGTTTTTTTCTGAATAGAAACTGGTAATTTTAAGTCCAGGTTGGATACAGAACCAAGAAGAAAAGTTATTTTTGCTGCCTTGCCCAAACCACATCTTAAATCTTACCAAGAACCCAAAAGAAAAAGTAGGGTTTCAAATGATTAAACGTAGAAAGTCCTAGTTTTCTCAGTATGTCTGAAAATCACACTATTTTAAAATATAAACTGGTTTTAGAAACTGCTTTATATCCTGCAGTGGAAAAAAACAACAACAAACAAACAACAACAACAAGAAAAACAACCTTGTTCACAAAGTTTTTGCCAGAACTGAAAGAGCAAAATGGGGTTAATGTCCAAATCTATACTAAGATTTTATAACCACCATTAGATAACAACCTATTACTATCACCAAAAAAAAAAAAAAAAAAAAAAAAAAGAGAGAGAGAGAGAAAAATGAAATTATTTCTTTGACTGGATGTTAAGATAATGATTAGTTCTAATTTTGAAGAAGTCAATCATTGAAACTCAGGGAAAAATTAAGTTCTCCCTGAAATGTGCTCTTCTTGATTATTTTGAACAAGCTTACCTCATTTTCTTCCTCATGCTCCAGTATAGCCTGTAGAAAAGCCCTCCTTTCATGACTTGAAGACTTTTGATCAAACATTCCAGCCTGAATAACTTTTTGATCTACATTCAACTTATACTTTGCAGCAGCAAGAATCTTCTCTTCCACACTGTTTACAGTGCACAGTCGCAAAACTCGAACTTCATTCTGCTGACCAATTCGGTGAGCTCTATCTTGTGCCTGCAAGTCCTATTAAACAAGGAACACGTGGAGGGATTTATGTAAGCGTGCTACTCAAATCACTTTCTGCTTACAGTGTGTAAATAATGCTGAATTCTTTTTGTCATAAAAAGGAACTACCCAAACTACAGTCCACTATAATTCACATGGCTCACTCCCAGTTGTTTCCTTTCTTAAAATTTAATCAGATCCAGACAGGGAGAAAACAAAGAAAAAAACATGTACATAGTGTGTGATACTATAAATGCTGTAAGCTAAACACTTTCTGAAAGCATGTGCAGTGACTGAAAAGGGCTGATGTATCTATTTTTTCTTTTCTGCACAAAGGTTCAGGTTCTGTTGATCAAATAATAGGTAATATCAAATAGGTAGGCTTCTACCTTTGAATAGTTCTGTTAAAACTGTGTAAATATGATCTTAAATTACTTTTAGAACACTGTGAATAACTACTTTTTGGACAAGCAATTGCACTTAAAATTGATCAAAGTAAAAAAGTATGCCGTAGATCACTGGGAAATAATTATTTTTATTAATTCAAAATTTTACCTATTTTCTTAGGGGGAAAAAAGAAATTCATGTAAATAACATGTTTCAATTTCAGCAAAATTATGTCACAGATTTCTGCTATCTCACAGAACAAATTTCTCAAAATAAGAAAATAATATTCCAGGCAATGAGTTTGCCACTTCAGTCCAGCAACCTATTTTTGATACTATTGTTAGCTCCTTTTTTGCACAATTTCCTTTCCAAACCACATGGTAAGGTTGCTGGAATCTAACAGCGAATTTGAAGTTTGTAAGCAGACAAAATAAACCTTTAATATTGTTTATATAATCATTTTCAGAAGAACAGGACAGTAAAGCGGGGAAATGAAAGTTTTTCCTTTTTGAAATATGCTGTTTAAGTGCTAAAACAAGCAAACAAATAAAAGCATCTCTTTTAGCATGCTGCTTGTTAGAAGTAACAAAAGACTCTCAACCACAAGCAAAATGAAAACTGCACTCATTTTGTGATTTATTAATCTATTCACTAGATTCTCTAAAAAACATTCACTTGTGTGAGATTTACCACTATCCATCTATTAAAATATACCTGCATTAAAAATGTCTGTAAAGGTGACACAGAGATAACCAAAAGAATCTGCCTTCTGAGGTGGTTTTTAAGCCTTTAAAAGTAATTGCTCCAAATTTCTCAAGCTGTGTTTTAAACTGATTACCAGAGCATCTATGCGACTGCTGCTCTTAAAGTTCTATGTAAAATTCTTCAATGTCTCAACCTTTATTTTTGCATGTGACAATAGTTATGTGATTAGCTTACAACTTTACAATAGCTGAAAAGACCTGCATAATCGCCATAATCAGGTACTTCCCACAGATACCTAACTTCTGTTCTTACAATTAAAAAACGTACTAAGTGACGAGGACCAGCTTCCTCTTTTATTTTTTTTTATTTTAAACTGAGCAGAAGAAATATGCCACCATCAGTGTCTCAGGACAAGACTGCTGCACTAATACAGCCATTAACTTCTTGAGACAAAGCACTGACCTGCACAACCTTTTCTAAAATAGTACAAACTACTGAAGAATCAAAACGGGGAATACTTGTTAGTGCTCTAAGGAGTAAAGAATGAGTATAGCTATAGTACTGGTATAAGGCTAGAAGACCCCTAGCTGAGAATCCCTCGAGACACATACAAAATAAATACACAAACTCAGAATTACTTCACTGATTCAAACTAACACATTTCTTGACTGTAGCAGTTTGCCTTACTAACTGCTCTCAAACCAGAATGTTGTATTAATATCATTTACCTCAGAATGTAACCTTAAACTAACGAAGCAACCCAAAAAAACCAACACGAATTCTTTGCAATTTGTTTGCAGATAAGCAAATAACAGTCACCTGGTGAGGATTCCAGTCACTATCAAAGATTATAACAGTATCAGCAGCCTGGAGATTTAAGCCAAGCCCTCCAGCCCTTGTACTCAGCAAGAAGATAAAGTATTGTGACCCAGGCTCATTGAACTTCTTCAAGAGAGCGGCTCTGTCTTCCGATTTTGTCGTGCCTGAAAAGTAAAAAAATAACCATGATGTGAACTGAAATACTCCAAACACAGCGTCAGTTCCTAAATGTACAGGTGTCAGTGAAATTTTAGCTCACCTGCTCTTTGTGATCTCTGCTGTATTTTCCATAATAATAAATAAAATATTGCCCATGGGTGTTTCTGTCATCTGTTTTTACTACGTTTGAGAGAAGGACTGCTAAATATTTAAGGGTTTATTTTTGACATTTCAAATGTAGACTTCAAAATGTCAGCTAACATTGCTATACTTTTTTATAATTCACACAAATTTCAACTGAGGTTATTATACAGAAACAGCACAGAGTTGAAGTTTTTATTAAAGTGCTCTGGCCACAACAGTATCTAAGTATTTTTAGAAGTCATCTGTAAATCGATTTATCAAAATGTCAGAATTTATCTTAGGAGTCATAATAATATGAAAGACTGAAAATTCTTAATATGTCATATTTTAAGTGTAGCTGTGTATATGCAAGAGAAGGAGAGAAGGCAAATAATTCAATCATGATTAAAAAAAAGAAATTTCTAAATAAAAAACAAGTATTGCACAACCTGGCAATCACATTAACTATTACGCACTTCATCGAAACTCTACATGGATAATCTCAGCATGGTTCACTGATATCCTGCTATTTTTTACACTTCTGTTTGTTGTTGAAAGCCAAAGAAAATCTATTTTTATACATATTGATGTATTTATATAACACAAAAGGTAACCCACTATTGCTGAGGTGGGTGATGTTGGCTGACTTCCAAAACTCCACCTAGATGCTCTCTCAATTACTTTTCCTCAACATGACAAGAAGAAAATAAGATGGAAAAGGTTCTGCATTGAAATGAAGGCAGTTTCCTAAAAGCAAAAGCTATGCACAGAAGCAAAACAAAAAGAATTTATTCACTACTTCCCATCCGCAGGCAGATGTCCAGCCACTTCCTGAAAAGTAGAATTCACTACGCATAGCAGTTGCTTGGAAAGACAAACATCCTAACCACAAATGCTCCTGCATCCTCCTCCTTTCCTTCAGTTTTTATAACTGAGCACAGTGGCATGCAGTATCCTTATGTACATTTTGGATCTTCGCTGTGTCTGCTCCCCAGCTCTTGCTCGCTGCTCACCCTCAACCTACTGGCCTTGGGAATGGGAGGGGAGGCAGACCTTGGAGAGAAAACCCCAAGACTGCAAAGCACAGCTCAGTAAGAGCCAAAATACTGGTGTGTTATCAACACTGTCTAGCTACAAACGCAAAACACAGCACTATATGGGCTGCTATGAGGAAAGTTAAATCCATCCCAGAAAGATCCACTACAGTGTCACAGCCAAAAAACTGCCAGTACATGACTTGGGTAGGAAATACGTTATGTGTGAAGACCCACAGTAGATAAAATTTATATGTATATATTACATTTCATCATGGGAGGTAATGAGAGAATAGGAAAAGCTGAAAGAAGGGTTCATCTTACTGGTTTATGAATTAACTGCAAAACCTTAACAAAAAGTTGTATTTATCATACCATGTATTGCCATTGACATTCTAGCATGAAAAGAATTCATTTCAAAATATATCAAGTATGGTAATGTATAACATTTAAAATGTAATATAATTCAGCTTTCTTAAATGGGAGCATTAGACCACGAGCAAGCCAGAGGTGTAATAAGAGTTTTATTAGCCTGCTACTGTATGCGTTGGTCAGTTTTGACAAAGACATTTTGTGACACAAGATAGTACACAAGGCAGTAGTGCCTCAGTTTCATTACCTTGATTCATATTTGAGAAGGACAGTGTTTGAAGTTTTTATATTCATTAACATTGAAAAAGACTAGTATACTTCTCAATGTTAATTTTTCTTCCAAATAAAGTATGAAGCAAACATCCAACTTAAAATACAGTACCCAAGAATAGTCAAAAGACCTTAAATGCTCATTTATTCATGCTGCTCTTCATATTTTTCTTATACCATTGCTTTTCTATAAAAAGGCATTTTGATAAGTGGTGCTGGTCCTGTGCAATAGCACTATGTGTGAGATAAATTGATTAAAAAGAAATAATTAATACTTAAGAAGGTCAGTATGAGATAGAGACACTCATCAGAGAAGAAATCCAAAATGGAAACATAGGACTTCCATATAGAATTTTGAATTTTTAGTTATTTTCTTTCAATACTTCTCAATTATGTTTCTAATTTTTTTTCACTTAAATGTTAAAAAAAAAAACCAACAACTATTTACATTCTAAATAATTGAGGCTAGTGACCTTCCTGTAAAAATCAGAAGAAATCTATAGGTACCACTTCATCTGCCACTGAAATTCATCTATCCTGTGGAGAATGGTGATGAATCTTTAGTCACCAGTCAATTAATTCCACTGGAATCTAGTCAAAACACCGTCATTCACATCTATCATCCAAAGAATGTTTCCAGACAACTTAGGTGCTGACAACTGGATTGTAGATTTCTACATCCTCTGCATTCCAGGAACACTAGTGTTCATCAAAACAATCCCCCAGCCAAACGGTTTACAAGTTTAACAGATGAAAATAAAAGACAAAGAGACAGAGAGACAGATATATCTCAGATCGACTCTACTAAAACAAGCAGAAGTACACCCTGCCCAGTGCCTCATACGTAAGGACAGGGAAAATTCCAGTGTAGCGCAGTTTACAGGTCTGTAACTATACTTCCATGACAAATATCCTTGCAGGCTTTTCCTTCTTGGAACTGTTGAACCTGTTCACACTTTTGTATAGTCAAATCACAACACTGGCATACTATGAAGAGAACTTAGGTGTCCCATGATCCAAACTAACAAAGGATGTCACTCCCTAACTTATTTATTCTGTTTTTATTCGGCTTACCATCAAGACGCAGGTAGAGGAAATTTCGGAAGGCAAAGTAGTCTTCCATAATGGTCATGAGTGATGTCATTTGACAGAAAAGAAGCACACGATGGTTTGTAGCTCGTAACTTTGGTAGAATGCGATCAAGTAGCTCAAACTTCCCTGAGGCCCGATAAAGTTCAGCTCTGTTTAAGAGAAGAAGGACAGTAAATTCTAGAATAAGCCTACAAGTAGAAAAGTTTTTAGTCATTGTCATGTCACAGTATAACAGAAAGATTCATTTAAGATAAGCAAGGCTAATACAACTTTTCCAATTGCTTTATGTTGATTAAAATAAAAAATAAACACCCATGTGAATTCTTGCTTGGAACACATTTTTCTTCATTGTGGACTGCTACTGCTGAAATTCAAGCTATAACTAAGAAAATGAATAAAAGCAAAAAGGATGACTGAATCAACACAAGAAAGATGTGCATCGCAGAAATACATTTCACTTTTTTCTAACCTCGACTATACCTTCAAATACGATTTATCATTATTGACTATATAATTAAATAAAAGGGTACATAATCTTCTGATGTGAATACATACATAAACACTTAGCAGAAGACAAAACTGTTTAGGAGCCAAGTGGTCTTACCAGAAAGGACAAGTTTTTTAAAAAAAGCAGCAAGAGTGAGGTGCAAGATACAAACCTTTCCCTTAAAATCATCCATTTATTGATAGTTGGATGAAGAAGTAACAAGAAAAAAAAGTCCGTTTCATTTCAAATAACTAGTGTAAGAAGTGATACTTTAATTTGGAATAAAGATGGTAGAGAAGCTAAAGAAGAACTCAAAAGCAGCAAGAAAGAAAATTCCTCATGATATCTCTGAGGAGTCATTGCAATAAATTTCAGGTGTCTGGTTTCTATGTTGTTTAGTAGAAAAGGGAAGGAAAGACATCATTTTATGACCTTCTTTGCCTGTTCTCCCTGAAATGAATGGAGAGTCGTAAAAGCCTCACAGAAGAGGTCTAGTACTGGTCATTTTGTCTTAAATATATGTGTCCTGCGTCTCCTCTGCTTTCCTATAAGATAGACATAAAATAGAGCATGATTGGAATTCTCCCAAATTTCTTCACAAGCTAAGAAAACACTAGGCCATTTGCATACATCACAGGGCTACCATTTGCCTCTGATCAGTAAGTCACCTAGCTATAGGGACTGTTCAGTATAATAAATGCTTGACCATTACACCATATCACACTGAGAACTAGGGGAGAATTCTCTTATATATAATGCATCCTGGTATCAAATACGTTTCTATTGGGAGTCTAATTAAAAAAAAAGGAAATTTCCTATTTTTGTGCAGGTCAAGAGCCAAGAACACTTGAGCTTGGAGAGATGGAATGCTGGAGGCAAAAGTAATGAACAGTTTAGAATGATGCATGAACTAAGGATTCAGTTTGGGAAGTCTGCACTTTTCTTCAGAATGAGAAAATGGCACATCATTCTGCTCACCTGAAATACTGTGAAATATTTTCTGAAATTTCAAATGCACTGCATTTCCATGTGCAGGGACAAGTGATATTCAGGAATAAAATGTGCAAGGTAGATATAGAACACTGTGGATGTGTATAAAATAATGATGGAAACAATACTCTAAAACTGACATCTGCTTAGCCAATGCTATCTTAACACAGCAATCTTGTGACATTGATTGACACATGGTTTCCAGTAGTCATAGCATTCTTTCCTTTTTTCTTTGCAGAACTGCTTCTGAGCTAGAATTTTTACATGTGTCAGGCAGAGTGTATTCTGGAAAAGACTAGCATAGTGAGTGTGTCCTCCAGTGAAAAGGAAAAGAAACATCTGTTCCCTCCATCCATCTCTCAAAGACTGAAACCCTGGATTTCAAATTTTCTGTTTAGTACAGTATAATGGGAATTGTATGAATTAATGTTATCTGATGACTAAACTTTGTCTTGTTTCAGAATGCACAGAAGATAAAACTTAGCCTGTGTGAAATGCATCATGAGAATGTTGAACCAGTGAGGTCTCAGTCATGCAGTTAAGCCATAATCAGTTGACATATATGAAACACAGTAGTTCAGAAGTGGAAAGAAGAATCTGCAAGGGTTTCAGTTTTACTGTGTGGCATACAGTAAACAACTGGACATTCATTTTTCATGTTCTATGTTGTTGGCTTGGATTAGTATAATAATGGGAGAGTTATCCCTAGCCTTGAAGGGGAGAGGAGAAAAGGCACACATAGTTGTACAGTCAGTTATTGAGCTATCCAATCAAGCATGTAAGAACTTTTAGATGAATCACCTATGATACATACGGTAACAT
>PPHD01003716.1:0-30643 GCA_002909625.1 Bambusicola thoracicus | reverse complement strand
AAAGTCAAAACTCTGCTTGCATTTCCTTCTGAAGGAAAAGTGTTTTATTAGTTGGCAGATGAGGGGAGGTGATACCAAGAGGAATTTGTTTGGGGAATGCTTCTGTCAGAGCATCCTTTCTGGCAGAATGGCTTTCCCCAAAGACAAAGTTCAGCAGCGCTTCCTGAAACTGTTAGCTTTCAGAGCTGCCTGAGGTTTTATGGAGGCTTTGGAAATTGTGCCTGTCGTATGTACCGCTGCATAATATGGGGGATGCCAAACGTAGGCTGTCAGTCTTTATGGCCCACTGACTCCAGATAGACATCTTGGAGACGCACGCTTTGCTCAGCCTGAATCACTTGGAGCATCCCTTTCTCCAGACCTCCTCCTGACCACTGCCATAGCTGTCAGAAAATAATTACCCTTATTGTTCCTGCTAGCGAGGGATACTCGCCAGAAGGATGATACTGGTCAAGCACTGGCAAACCCAAAAACACTAGGTTAAAGTGAAGGCAATCAGAAGTCTCTACCTGCCCACAAACCGCCTGAAGCCAATGCAGTTTTTTCTGAAGCATTTTATTACCAAGAAATAGATCTAGAAATCAATTCACTCACTGCCAGTCCAACGTTAACAGAACTAATGTAATTCAAGGATGCTCACCATCAAGTAAATGCAAGAAAAACATTATTCTCTGCTAGGAAAAAGTCATTCAAAGAAGAACGCAATGCACAGCGCATATTTTAACACGCCCATAAAGTCCTATTTTCCAGCTCAATGCTGTACATCTCTCTGCTTTTGAAAGGTCTGCAGTTACGATGTTCATTCAACCCAGGATAGATGCCCTGGGCAGCTCTAACATAGGAGTCCCATTATTTACTCGGTATATCAGTGTAGGGCTGCTAACCTCAGTAACACTACATGCATCAGAGTGCTTATGAGCGGGCTCCAACCTCTTTGTCACACTCTGTCTTCTCCAGCAACAAGCCAAAGCACGTCTCTCCTACTCAGAGTCTTGGTGTATACAAAAACTGAATTTTATGCCAGTCTCACTGCTGTCTGCTTCCTACTCTCCAAAAGCTGTGGGTGTATTTTGGGTAGTGCAGAGATGCTTGACTAAAACTCAGTTTGCAAAGCAGGCTTAAATAGAAAACACAGTGTTGACTGCAATGCAGTGTTGGAGGTTTCAATGAGTAAAGGAGCTTCCGTGTATCTTGCTATGGGTTTCTTTTGAAAAATAGAACAGATAAATATATTTATGTATATTCAGAAGTGTTAACTTGCACCTGTACGTGTCCATGCCAGAAAACACATGTGCGGAAGGTGCACACATTTAGATTGTAGCTGTGAACATAAACAGATCTTTGAAGCAGTCTTATTACACCTACCCACCTCTTACACAGGTAGTCTGAGCTCTGCCTAGTCTCTCCTCCATTCTACTTCATTTTTCGCAGAGGTCTCATTTTTGTGTCAATAGGGAACAAAAAATACATTTTAAAAAAAATCAGATTGTATTAAATTTAAAATCATTTCTCCCCCAGACAATGCAGCCTGCTCACTCTTCACATTAACACATGGTGACAAGGGAGAACATAGTTGGCTTCTTTATTTTTGTGAATCAGCTAATGTCAGAAACGCTGCGAAACTGATGAGCACCAGTTGCCCTTGCTCGCTTCCTAGAAGTGAGCCAAAGCCCTGCTTCAGGAAAGCTGACACAAGAATAAGAGTCACTTCTGAACCTGGCACCGATGGAATATCAGCAGGCAGAACTGCAGCTGAGCAACTAGAAAGCCAGTGCTGTTTTGAGCTGCATGCACTGTCCTTTCAGATGCTCCCAGACTCAGCTGTGGCATATTGAGCCTGTGGGAGATTTGGAGTTGGTCCTATCCATAACGCTCAGCACTAGGATCACCTAGAAGCCCTCAGCACAGAAAACAATTCAAGGAGAAAGGAAGAGCACCTCATCCAAAAACAATTTCAGATCTGTATTTGCACACATATGAAAGTTCACCTAAGAAAAAAAGCTATTCTTTTTTAATAGAAGAATAACTGAAGTCCAATTGGCTCCTACCCTAGCACAGATCTTAATATGGATCCACAACAAACAAGGCAGGATTAACATAGTTAATCCTAATTGCATCACCATAATTTGTTCCCTGCATCATTTTGAAGATCATTGGAGGGATGCTTTTCCTCTGCAAGATGGGGTTCAGACAAAGGACGTACTTATTTGAGGAGGTGATATCTATCAGTTCGACTCATACTTACTTCCGTCCAAAAGTCAAGTGTTTCACAAGACAACTAGCCTCTACAGCCTGCATTTGCAATTAACTAAACCTCCAGGAGCACAGATGTAAGAGAAGCCTTTGACAATAAACAGACAATACCAATCATGGGCCTGGCAGAGACTCACTGCGATTCACCTCACCTTGTTATTCATAGAACAGAGCTGTGCGAGTTAAGCTTCCTTTCATGCATGAAAAGCTTTTGAGGAATCTCATTATTGCACTGCATACATATATATAAAAAGAGACAATTAACCTAAAAGCAAAGACCAGGGCCTTGGGGAAACTATATCTTTTTTTGTTATTATTATTATTAAACCATTTTTCCACTCTCCAGATTTGTGATTTGGTACAGCTCAAACATATTCCTCCTCAGCCACCTTCCCAAACTGAAGAGCCCCATCTTTGGGTCCTTTCAAATCAGCTGATAATCATTTTGCTCACTTTAATCATTTTAAGGATAGTTCCAGGACAAGAAGTAATAGCTTTAAATTGTAGCAGGTGAGGTTCAGATTGGATGTTAGGAAAAGTCTCCTCCAAAAGAGTGGTGGTGCAATGGTACAGGTTGCACAGGGAGGTGATGGATTCACTGTCCCTGGAGGTGTTCAAGGACTGTGGGGATGTGGTACTGAAGGACATGGTTTAGAGTAGTCACAGACATGGGTTAACAGCTGGATTAGGTGATCTTGGTGGTCTTTTCCAATCTTAATGAATCTGTGACTCTATTTCTTAGCCCACTGACTTACTTCGAAATTCTGGTGATCTCAATCCATCAGAAACCAAAATAACAAAAGTTGTCTAGAAGCAGAAAATCATTATCAGTCATGAAACATTCAAGCATGTTCAGAAGTCACTGTGATCCCTGCAAAGAGGAAAAGACCTTCAGACTGCTGAGTCAGCTCAGGCGAGCCCTCATTTCTCCCTATACATTATATTTGCTTGAAAGTGTTCCTTGTGGCTAATGGCGCATTAATAAGCTATTGGATGTGTAGGACTGTTTGATGCCATGCCAGAAAAACAGCCTTTTATAAATTGAACATGTACAAAGGTTCTGGCAGTCTGATTCCCAATGACCCACTGACAAGATACTGATGTAGCTGAAGATGTGGAGATGGAATGTAATTACACACAATCATTTTAATCAAGGGCTACATTTCCAATAACCTGCTGAAGTGACAAAGAAAACAACATTGGGCTGTAATACATGGCAGGAATCAAGGCTCCTTTGATGCAATCTTAATTAAAGAGCAGCTCTGACAACAGGCTTTCCAGAATAGTCAATGAGTTACCAGCTGAGGAGAGGCTCTTTCTTGATTTGATTGAATGACTGCATGTGTATTTAGAAAGCATAATCAGGAGAGAAAAAAAAGCAGAAAAGAAGAAAAAAGCAGAAACAGATTAAACTCAGGGCATAGGCTGTGATTGGTTTGCAGTTTGAGATGAGAGGAAAGGAGGGAGTGACATAGCAACAACCATCCCCAACAACTCCAAGCACAAAGCTATGGACAAAACCATTGCTTTGACTGCAGAGTTGGTGGTGACCAACGGAGAATGTCCCAGAAACAGGGATGAAGAGGAGGGTGAGAGTAATTGTGTGGCTTCACACCACTCAGACAGTCTTCAATGTCCATTGGTTCTAGTGGGAACTAAATCAGTATTCTGCCCACCTCCTGCCACCAAGGCACATTCAAAGAATAACTAATTGCTTTACTACTTTCAAAGAACATTTTTGATTTCTCTGTCTTTGATTAATTACAAACTGTATTTTACTCCCATCCATCTGGCACACCTCTAAACAAATTAACCAAAAGGTACTAGAAATGTATAGGTTTCCTTTGCTGTTTGTATAATCACACTAACATCATGACCAGCCTCAGAGGTCAGCAAGTTTAAGGGTGTTTACATGGGCTGTCCATTGCCAGACACCCTTAGTGCCAAAATATAGTCTTGGGTGCATCTGATTCGCTGGTAGAGATACAGCCCACATGTCTTATGAAGGACAACAGAGACTATACACAGCTGGAACAGGCTGAGGACCCTGGCTGATCCTCACTCTTCCCAGCAATAGGGCCATTCATCCTTTTGTCCAGCCTTGCTCAGTGACATGTGGCATTCAGGAGCTGCTCTATATGTTATGTACCTGCAGAGCTGGAGACCAAAGTTCAATTACCCTCAAATTCTTATCAGGATCTCTCACTCCTGCCAGTGCTGTCATGGAAATGTAATGCATGTCCTGCCTCAAGGTTTTGGTTCATTTGTAATAGAAATCATCTGGCCCCTCTGAAGGAAAATGCAATCCATCCCCACTGGGAGACAGCTGAAAATATAATTTATCTGGATGCCAGCTGGATCTTCATCACAAAGCTTTTGTGCAGTATTCATGCATGGATCTGCACAGAAAGGGAACCTGAAAACTGGAAGGTTTTCTGTAGTATTGAACTGTTTGCTCACACTGATTCCAGAAGGTGCTCCAGGCACTCAGCGTCTCTGAAAATGGGCTCCTTCTCCCAGTTCTAATTGCTAAAACAGGAAAAAACCCTCTCAAGGGAAAAAAAACTAGTAACAATATTTCTACTTCTCCTGTTGGCAAATTATAACCAGCATCAGCCAACATGCTGCAACAAATCTGGCCTTCCTGCTGGAAAGACTGACAGCAATGAGCTTCCTGATGCCTCCCATAGCACTGAGCTCTGAAACATCCCTGACCCACTCTCACTTCAGGTCACCTGGAGGTGCCCAAAGCCAGGTTGGATGGGAACCTGGGCAGCCTGGTGTGGTGGGGGCAACCAGCCCAGGGCAGGGGGTTGGGACTCAGTGTTAAGGTCCCTACCAATCCAAGCATTCTCTGCTTCTATTATCCCGTGTACTGAGCAGTTCTGAAAAGGAACCAGACCCAGGCAGTGACTTTGGTCACAAACTCCAACACAAACACAGAACTCCAGACTTTGAGCTCTGTTATTGCTTACATTTATTTAATCCTTCACTCCTCAAACCTCTCCTCTCAGTACCTGAGAAAACTAATCCATGCACTTTTTAATGCAGACATCATCCCTTTGGACTGATGAGGACTGTCATTCACAACTTCAAAACATCCCCACATCAAAACACTGATGCTGCCTCGATCCAGTGCAGGCTTTTGTAGCATCTCAAGATGAAAGGTCAAAAGATATGCCTGAGAAATACCCTACAAGTTAGAGAATGCTGGGCATCACCACGAGGAGAAAGTCACATGAAAAGGAGTTCCTGTTCTACCTTGGAGTGTATCTTTTGTTTCTGTAAAAATATTGTCACACGCTTTTCCTTTTTTCCTCCTTGTCAGCTTTGCTGCAGTGAAAAATTTCCACAGAGCTTTGCTTATGGTTCTCCTGGGTAGCAGCCAGCTTAATCTATAAAATAACTGACAAGAACAACAGATGTGTTTGTCTCTGTCCGTAGGATTTAAACAGCATGGGGTTTGAACAGTACATAGTCCATTAAACTGTGTTCATATAATATCTACTCGGACCTTACAAGCCTTGGCTTAAAGGCCAAACCCATTTGTTTCTCTAAGACTCCTCTGGTTGCCGCTTACTGTGATTAGAGGGGATTCACACACCGTGCATTGTATCACTGGGTGATGGGAAAAGCAGCTTCTCCTTATCAAAGCACACATGGGATGAAGGATGGTCTTGGTGCAGACAGACATCGCTTTCCAAGCTCATCCAAACCTTACATATCACATGCACTGTTTTGCATCATCTCTCGAAGGATCACTGTGGCTCAAGCATTGCTCAGAGCCTGGCCAGCTGAAGGCAATACCAGAGAGATGCAACAAAACCCTTTAAACTGGGGATCCAGTTCTCCAGCATACAGCAGCTGACAGAAAAAGACATCACGACCTCAGCCCTGGCTTATCTGCTTTCTTCCAGCTGGTGTACATTGCTCACATCCCAGCTCTTCCCACCAGCATGCTCAGCAGTCAACAATTCACCAGCTCTGCCCTACTCTTATCTCTGAACTACAGTTTCCAGTCTCTCCTAAAAAGCCTCCTAGATGTCCTCGGGATCTCACTTCAGCAAAGTCTGATCAAGGATTATCCATGCAATTTGAACTCTGGCAGACTAGAGAGGCTTTTGTCTCCAGAGGCCAACTGCCCATCATTCAACTCAACAGCTCACAAACACAACCTTTCGTTTTTCCTCTTCTTTGGCTTGCAAGTAACACCATACGCTCCTCGAGTGAGAAATGATTATTTGATTTAGGGTTGTAAGCAGCTCACAGTTATTCTACGTGCATGCTGCATCTTTTTCTCAATGATGATTAATGTTACTCTCACCATGGGGGGTTATGCCAGAAGGAAACTTTTGTGCAACAGCAATTATTAACACTTTCTTCAGATTGATTTATGTGCTTATTTGTTTTTGACTTTTTGGGCAACCACAAACAATGCCTTTAGTTTTCACGGCGTGTACTGACCAAGTAATTTATGACTGGCTGAAAGCAAGTTGATTGAGGGAAGATTATTTATCACTTGACCGTAACTGAGTGGGGTAGACTGAATGAACGAGTTTGCATAAAGTGTAAAGGTGTGAAGTCAGTATTTAAGGTATACAAAAGAACAAATCATGCACACGCAAAACCAAATAAAGTTAAGATAAATGTTAAAAACCTAACGAGGAGTGGGGGAAATAAAATAGATTAATCCTGTCTGTGTGCTACAGGTAGACAGGAGAAATCACGCTTGTAGCAAGACAGAGTTACTGAAATAAAGTATTGATTTTCTGCTGAAGGACCTGTAAGTATAAAAGGACAATTAATTTTTAAATGAAGGTAGTGGTTATCTTATTGCTCTCTGGATATAGAAAGAACCTCATCTGTCTATATCAATCTACAACATTTCACTTTGTGCTCCGAGGCAGCGAGTTTTTAATCGAAACTAGATTGTTAAGAACATTAGAGTATGATTAAGTGTCCAGACTCCTCTTTTATAGATTTGAACTTCAAACCGAGGGCAAGTTCATCTGACACGCACCAAATACATCCCTGAAACAGCGCTTCAGCTTCCTTCACCTGGGCCTTGGGGTCAGCATTGGCTCGTTCTTCTCTCCAGCCTTCACATTCTAACTCTTAAAGCCTTTCCATGTGAGCAAATCAGAGCTGCCATCTCCATAGGCATCCTGAAAGCAATCAGGCAAGCTTCCCGTTTTAATGCCTCACCATTTTAATTGGCACAACTTCCCATCTCCCAGCTTGGATAAATATCTTTCCCTTTCTCCAAAAATCATGAGACATCAGCTCCTGCTTCTCCCTTCAGATCTCTCCCTTTCCCACCAGACATGCACAACTCTGTTCTTTCAGGGACCACAACAGCCTCTCCCCATCTCTTCCCACCTTCTTCTCCATTTATCAAGTTGATCTGCTCACCCCTCTGGTCACTTGGTGAGCACCACCCTGCCATGTGTCCACTCACAAATGGGTAAGGAGCCTTGCAGCAGCTGTGGAATCATAGAATCACTAAGGTTGGAAAAGAACACCGAGATCATTTAGTCCAGCTGTTAACTCATTACCACCATGCCCACTACACATCTGCAAACTGACCTCACTGTGCTGGTGCTCACAGCACTGGGTCATCAGTGCCGAGTTCCAGCTCTTACCTTCCCCAAGCTACTTATTGCTATCACACCTCAACTGTGAGCTCCCTGAAGCAGCTGCTGCCATTTGGGCCCACGTTGACAGACACCTTAGTGTGGCACATACAGTCCATAGCAAAGTCACCCTGCCTCTACAGCAACAAATAAAAGCAACCTGCAAGATGGTGAGCGGTGCTGCTGAGCAGGATCAGAGCTATCCACTCCATCTACTGCTGTCACAAATATTTGAGCAGCAGGTCTAGACCTTCATTCTCCAGTCTAATAAGGGCTGTCAGTATGAGAGGTCACCAAGATCCCCAAGAGGAGAAACAAGTTTTCTGACCCTTTGGCTGACCATGGTGGGGGGGAGGGTTTCAGGATCCCAATGTTGACCTCTTTCTCCCACACTCCAGGCAATAAGAAAGCTCCAAGTTAACAAAAGCGAGCAGTGAGGTGCGTTTCTCATCCAACAACATTCACATTTTCCTGGTTGAAATTACTGCGTGTCAAAAAGAATAGCATCCCAGATTAGACTGAAAAATCAACAGTAGCTGCCTTCAAAGTGTTGCTGTATCGGGTCGGATCAGCCACATTATTTCAAGTTGCTGAAATGTTTCCCTTCACTTTTTGCCCATTTAAAAAGAAGGAAAAAATCCAAAAAAAAAACCTAGGAACAGACACCTGAGTACTCAGACCTGGTTCATCTTTTGCTGATTAAAAGTGTGTGCTTTGCTCAAAGAAACAGCCCAACTCCGGGCTCAAACACTGCCGTCATTCTGGACCAGGTGGTCTTCTGGGGGGTTACTGACAGAGATCCATCTCACGTCTGACTACACCCAATTGCCTCAGGCTGTCACAGAAGCACATCCCTGCTGCTTAAGGACCGTAACGCCCACATCCTGCCTGATGAGCACTTGCCAATTATTAATTTCTTCTTCCCTCCAGAGCACACCGGGGATAAGAACTGCTTCCAGGTCTGGGTGGACGTGAACCTGAGCGGTGCCTGAAGGCGTTAAAGCCACGCTGACCAACCAAACTTTTAAAATATGACTACAGTGAGGATTTTAGCTCCACGATGCTGTCATGCCGGGATGTGACAGGCTTCCTACCCAGGTCTGGAAGGTAGGAATCTGCTTGCATGCATGAAATAGCGTTGTTTCCCTTCCCTCTGCACATAGTTGCTTTGGCAAAGGAGCAGAGGGTTTTTTGTGAGTGTTTTGAAATGTATTCTATGGGTTGGGATGAGTGGAAACAGAATTAACCAGCTAGGAACTGGATTAGACAAGCTCTCTGCAACCCACGTGCATTATGACTTTGTCTTTAAAGTGACAGCACCAACATTTGCAGCTCTGGGGGAAAAGAAACACCTTTTAAAGCATCGTGCCTGCGTAAGAATGAAGGTGAAATTCAGCCATGCTGCTCAGCACAAGCATTACAGAGCACCCGTAACAGAGGATGCTAACTCATCTCTGCTGGTGTATACAAAGTTATAGGAAAATGAATACGTGTGGCAGTCCACTAAAAGAGCACTGGGAAACAAAAGAGCTGAGAACAAAGGCTCAGGAAGAATTCTCCCTTGAGGGACATGAGTTCTCCATCCCTGCCACACTGCCCACAGACCACACAGGGCTGATTGCTGATGGCAAGAACGGTCAGACAAGAAGCAGACAGCTCCATGGCCGCCACCAAGAGTTTACCTGGAATGTTACTGAGCACCTGGGGATTTATAGGAAAGCAGACACTCATAAGGCTGCTAAGCTGCCTAATAAATTGGAACCAGGAATTACTCTTATTTCTCTGATGGCTTAAAAAATAATAATAACTGAATAGTTCTCAACAAATCCAAAGGAATTTAAAAGGTACCATTCTATAGCTGAGTGCCCACAACTCACAAAGAGTCCTTTCCTGAAGTTCAGCTATTCAGACAAAACCTGATCAGTCAAGCGTGAACATTTATAATCGTTTCTGCTCAACTTTTTGTCTTCTCCCCATGCAGACACTGTCAGAATCATCAAGGAAATGAAAACTGAGGCACTAGCCAGGGAGCCGGGAAATAAGCAGATTTAGTTCTCTATATATTGAAGAGATGGAGGAACACAAGTACCACCAGACTGGCCCAGCCCCAAGAAATATGTTTTCCATCACTTAGTGCAGAGTAACCGTCACATGGCAGGAACCTTATGTTTATGGGGAGAACAGAAGGAAGGGAGACACATGATGGGGTCTAACCTCGGGAGTACAGCTTGTTCGAAAAAAAAAGATGTTTCCGTCCTACTGAAAATACTGACTTCTTTGCAAAACTTATCAATTCAAATCTGAAAAAATACTTTAGATTCAAGCTGTCACCATAGTTGCTGTGTGAACTATAACTCGAATGCCATATGCTTTCACTCTGACCTCTAGGTGAACCTTACTGCCCAGAGTATCCTTTTCACAGAGTCATAGAATGGCTTGGGTTGGAAGGGACCTCAAAGATCACCCAGTTCCAACCCCCTCCATGGGCTGGGTGCCCCCACCTGCTCAGGCTGTCAAGAGCCCATCCAGCCTGGCCTTGGGCACCTCCAGGGATAGGACACCCACAAAATGCTCTTCCCTTTCAGTAGGGGTAGGACTGTGCTCCAGAGTTTCATAGGAAACATCACCCAGCCATGGTTCCGTGGGCAATGAGATTCTGTGACGGCATTTGGAAAGAGATACTCAAGAGGTTTGAATTTCCCATGACATCTCAGAACGCTTTCTGAGTAAATTATTAATACTTTAAAAGAAGGCATATTTAACTGAAAATACAGATTTTCATCAAAGATCAATGCTGATGGAAACTTCCAGGTAGTTCTGATATTCATAGGGGTTAACTTATTGTGAAATAATAGCACAAAAAATCAGGAGGGAAGAATCAAATACATCCCTACTGGACCTTTATAGCAGTACTGATAAGGACAAGGCTACGTTAGTGGTTTTGACAACAACTTCTTTGTTCCACTCCACAAAAGCACCCACGCTTAATACTCAGCCTTGCTGACAAAGTCTTGACTCCTGCTCACCAAATTAAGTTATAATGTAAGATCTCCTGGCTAGCAAAATAGGTATACACGCTTCTGCAAAACTGTTGTTTCAGCATTAAATCCACTGTACTATTTTCTCAGCACTAGGGACTCTGCAGGGAACTACGAAGCCTTCTAACCAGACAGTGATTGAAATCCCCCCATTTCCCCAAATAAAAAACTGCCAAAATTTCATTCCGAACTGAATCCACCCTTCCCCAGAGCCCCACATCACAGTGTGGGATAACTAGTAATGCCCAGAAGTGCTTGCTTCTGCCACAGACCTCAGCTCAAGCCAAATAGAGTGGCAAGGACTTCTGGAGCAGCAGCACAATGTTCTCCAGGGTAACACCAGTAACAGTGTCTTCTGGGGACTAAAGACCTCTGGTCAGGTCAGGTGAGCATCACAATCCCACCCCACTCCTCAGTGATCGTTTTGCTGGCCCAAATTTGCTGCTCTATCTAAGGATGGCAAACACATCCAGTGTCTGCCTGGTTTCATCCACTTTGTCTTCTCTTCCAACCCCCTGCTGCAGGACTGGCTGTTGCAGTATTTTCTAAGCTTTCAGGAAATAAAAATCAGCCATCCTTGTGCTTAAAATAGACTAGAGAGCCCAGCTGATTTATCCTTGTCCTGTAGGATCCAGGAGGCGGTGAGATTGGAAAACTTGAAAGGGAATAAATTATGAAAGTAGATACTGTGATTTATTTTAAATAAAGGTCCTCAGTTCACCCTGGGACGAATTCTCAGGGCAGATGGGCTCAGTGCTGGGGTACTCACCTGCAGCTAACACAAGGCGCTGCAAGGACACAATGCTCCAGCCAGATGTGAAGTGCTGCTGAAAGAGCCCTGCCAGCAGCAGCAGCTCCCTGCAGATGGAACTGGGCAAAGCTGGCTAGGATCTCCTTACTGCATTGATGCAGTTATAGAGAGCAGCTGCGCCATTTGGTACCCAAATTTCACTCCGGTTTAACACCTTCTCTTTCTCATCTCTACTCCCAGCAAAACGTGGCTTGGTTCTCCAGCTGGTTATTGTCTTTGATGTGAAAGACATTTGCTTGTTTTACGGAGGCATTCAACATTATTACTCTTTTATAGGAGAAACTCTCAACGCTTACAGCTCCCACCTTGACCATGTCAAGAAGCTTCCCTCACTCACTCCGTGAGCCAGGTCAGCTCCTCTCCTTAAGCACTGCCATACCAAAGCCATCTGGGGCAGCAGCCAATGAAGGATCCAGCAGCATACCTGCAGTAAGGAGTCAATCTCTGCTTAAGTAATTTCGCTTACGGATTCAGATAAGGTCAGAAGAGACCTTCAGCAGTGCAGACATCTGCATTAAGTAAAATAATTCATGTAGGAATCGCGTAATCACCCATACCTTTCTGGGTGATAAAACACCTACTTAAAGAATATTGCTCCTGAAAATCATCTCTTGCCTACAGAACCTATGAGCAGTAGAGATTAAATGTTATGGAAAATGAGCGTGCATAATTTTCACTTTGCTTTGTGCCAGTAAGAGACAGGGATTGTTTGGACAGAGAAGAAGATTGGGATAAAAACAGTCTGCTCTGCCATTTGTCTGGTCTTTCACATTAACAGAGGAGTGAAAATATATTTATGGTTGGGAAACGCTGATGCAAGAACAGTGTCTGGACCTCTTAAAAGATGATATTCCAAGTGGATGTTTGTTCACTACTGTTTCTCTTTTGTTTTGTTAATGGCTGTTTCCATTGTCTAGCATTTTAGCAAGAAACACTGTGCTGAATGAACAAGGCGGTGGTCAGGGTTCTCCAGCTATGAGATTTCCAGCAGGTTAATTTACCTCTGAGAACACATCATGTATTTTCTGTTCCCACTCATACTGAGTTTCCGCAGTGTCTGACATTGTTTGTTTTGCAGGTGGTCAATGATGTTAGCAGCAAACATAAACCCTGATGAGGAGCAGCATGAGCCATGGAGGGACCCACCCCAGAGCCCGCATATGTTGATGTGGACAAGGGACTGACACTAGCATGTTTTGTCTTCCTCTGCCTTTTCTTGATTGTGATGATAATTCGCTGTGCAAAAGTCATCATGGACCCTTACAGTGCCATCCCCACATCCACATGGGAGGAGCAACACCTGGATGACTGAAGGGACTTGACTACACAGAGCCATAAGATGCTGCAATCTAGGAGGCCTCTGCCTATCAGGAAGGCAAGCAGAAACAGCCATTTTCAGATATGCAGGATGACGGCAATATATTTAAGAGAAAATAGTTCATGTGATTATTGCTCAACAGACCAGGACATCAGCAAGCCATTCTGGAAGCACAATAATACTATGCAGCAACCCTCATCTTAATGAAGATGGTCATCATATAGCTCAGTAGCACAACGTCCTCCAGACTTTTCCTATAGCTATAGCACAGTTTGCCCTCAATGTCTCCCACAAATTCAGGGCTTTATTCAGAAACTGGAATTTGATAAAGCAATCAGGATGTCTTCCCTGAATACAAGATTGCTTCAAATACCTTCCCGAGTCATTATATTTGTGCTTGGAAGAAAGACAAAGTTTTGCAGTTTTGTCTCCTTACATACTGTTAGGTGGAATCATGAAATCATCGAGGCTGGAAAGACCAACAAGGTTGTCTAGTCCAGTCATCAGCCCAGAAGAAGGAGCACTTGAGCATCATGGCTATGAGTGAGATTATTCTCAATGAAATAAGCTGTGCCCGTATGCCCTCCCCACCACAGCGCTGTCATCTTTTTAGTGATCAAGATACAGAAGTACTCATACTGAAGTTCCCAATGAGCTGTGGGCTACAGCTGACTCTGCAGCACGACCTTTCTCTATCCTACTCATGGATAACTAGATGTGTTGACATCTGCCATAGGTCCATCAATCAGCCAGATCTCTTGCAATGAGCTCGGTAGCCACAGTTCACAGAGCAGAGCTTGGACACCACTGGCTTCAACTACATAGAACTTGCAATGTTTATCGAAGAGTGATTCCACACTAAATGTCATTAATCTCTCATTTCAGCCACCGTTCAGTGGGATCACACATAGGTGTTAAAGACAGTAAGCAAAGACGTTCCCAGCTTTGTCAGATTTGTTAGCCCAAGTTACGGTAGCAACAACATACATTCTACCTCGAACTAATTCAGTATCTTTCAAAGACTTTTTCCCCATGTTTTTGGTGATGATCTATATATATCCTTTACTCAATGCATTAAGAAAGCCATTTTGAAAGAAGTGAAAAAGGGAACTTCGGAATTATATTATTTAGATTTTGAAGAGCAGTAATTAAAGGATTCCCACATCCTCCATTTCTTAAGTTCTAAGGTTTGCCCACAGCTGCCTTGAGTGACTGCACATTTGGCTTAAGGGATCGTAAAGAGTTGCCGAAGCAATCAGGAGTAGGTACTGTAACCACTAGCGTCATCAATAGACAAGACCTGAGAACACAGATCTGCAAGAAGGACATTTCATTTTCTCCTCTTCCTCACCACCTTGTTTTCTACATTCTTGCCATAAGACAACATAAAGCAGATAAAAAAGGTGGCAACATGGGTTGGAGCAAGGAACCAGGATATAGACTACAAAGGCTGGATATAGACTTTGTAGATTGCTATTCTCAACTCTGACAGATTTGTTTGACCATCACACGAGTCCCTTCTCTCTGTCTCAGTCTTCCAATGTGTAAAATAGGTACAATACTATTAACTTGTCTTGCCCATTTCAGCTATATCGTACCTCTATATAAGCACTTGAAGAGCCTTAGATAGGGACACAGAAATAAGGTTCTGATTTATAACTCCTTCACGTAAAACTAAACAGGAAAGTCTGAATCTCAATGTGCAGAACAGCAAAGAGAAGGGAAAATCTCCACAGCTGAGAGCTTTTCCAGACCTCCATGCACTCTTATTAAGGTGAGAACATCCTAAGTCATTCTGATGGCACCTGGCTTAATTGTCTATTCCGTTGAGTTCCAAGGAGTACTGACTACAGAATAGCAGGCTATGAGGCATATGGAAACTTTGCATGCACCTTTTGCCCCAGGCTCAACTGTACAATTTCTGCTAATCTCTGTTGTAGGAGAGCCCATTCAGGAGGTAAGAGATTTGAGGATCAGCTTTAATCCTGCTCTTCTTTACCAAGAGATCTCCACTGCTTCAATTACCCACTGTAGATTGCTCACCAACCTGCTGTTCAGGTTCTGTTAGCCAATTAACCACTAGTAACAGAAGTTTTATAAGTGTGAATGTTAAAGTCCAACGATCTTTGAGCAAATACATTGGTCTCTTATTCACGATGTACCTACCCATACCATAGGAACCAATGCTCTAGCTCAAAGTGCATTGCTTCTGTTCCCCTAACATTTAGAGCCTGTTTTTTGTCACTAAGTTCCATATCCCACTTTGATACCAGTGGGGCTACAGAATATACAAAACAAGTAGTAGTAAAATAACTATTTCCAGGCTACAGAGACTTCCAGATTTCAGGTTACCTGGCTATATTCACAACCGACACAGAGCAAGAACAGTGCTTGTCACTACTTCTGGTGCCAATAATCTTCTCAAGGAGAATCCGTATGCTTTGGCTTTGTTGCACACCACCAGTAAGCCCCTGTTCAGCTAAGAATTTACACACATACTTAAATTTAAGACCCCGAGCTCTCCAAGGACCAGGGTCAGCCCCATGCTGTGCTTTCAGCTGGGCAGGGACAGCAGCACACAGCCGTCAGGGGAAGGAAGCCTGTATGAGTATGAGAGCAAAGGGTTATGAATGCTGGGGAAGCAAGTAGGTTCACTTCAGAAGAATGTATGTGGTTATCGTCCCCCCCCTCTGTCCATCTATACAAAGCATTTTAAGATTTTTTTTCACTTTTTGTTCACAAAAACCTCCCCTACACAAACCTTTTCCAAAGACTACCTAAACACCAGTGGGTGTTTGTAGTGTAAAGTTGTAATATATGTGTGTGTATATACACACACAAACAAACATATATATATATATATTCTAATTTCTGCTGTCCACCAGTGATTATCAACACAGCCTCACCACTCTAACTAAAAGCAATACCAAACACCATGCTGAAAGCAGAAGCTTTGCCCTACTTGCGTTCTGGGTTGACCTGGCCACCCAGGACATATCTGTTCCTCCATCTCCCGGGAGTCTGGTTGGCAGAGCCACGTTCCTGGGCAGTGGAAGTTTGGTATCAGTAGGGGCTGCATCGCTTGGTACTAATTGCAGCTGCATGTAACAAGTGCCTCTGCCAGTTCTGTTGTTTTTAATCATTATGCCATACTACCAGCAACTGCACTCAGAGGAAATAATGCAAACTTCCTGCAGATGTATTTACTTAATGCAATAAACAGCTCCAACATGGAAAGAAATTGAGCGTGTTGCATTCACTGCTTGCCAGGATCCAGTGCAGGCACAAATCATGACAAGCTGCCCCCTACATCAGAAGCAGCAGCTGGAGTCACCACATTGCTCTCAGAGCAGCTCCTGGATGGATAAAACTCCATGCATGGGCAGGAATCTGACCCCTGGCCACCCTTTCCTGCCGTCCTCCTAACCCCACCAGCCCAGCCTTGCCAGACATCACACTGCTCGCTATGGCTGTCTTCTGGTTCTGCACAGCCCAGGCAGGATACCAAACCCCCAATTCTAACCACGTCTTGATGTGGCTACAACACTTTCTTGCAATCTATATTATTTTGCATGTTCACTTTTTCTTTTTAAACTCCTTTCATTAAAAGCAGTCGATACCCTCTGGCCACTGCTCCTTTTTGCAACCCAAGAGGAAAACGCTGATCGCACACACATTTTTAAGGCCATGCACAGTTTAAGACTCTGAGTTGCGTTTACTCTCAGGTTTCATACCAGCTCACAACAGCGTTATGAAGCATTGAGTGATGTGCTTAATTACAAGGCTCCCTGTTTTGGCCAGGAAGAAGTCAGAAATCAAACAAAAGGAATTAAAATTGCATTAAGTGAGCCGAATCCATAAGGAAAGGGAAGGGTGTTAAAACACATTTAAAACCAAATGAGCTTCTCAAGCAGCAGCCATCTGCAGACCGATCCTATTCTGTGTAGGGATTTGTATAGGGCACCACAGGGCCGCAGCTTCGGTATGTCCCTCACGTACTGCCAAATGCATCCAGAGCTTTCAATCAACTTTAGAGCCAGAAATTATCTCTCTTTCTCACTTAGTGGTGACAGCGTGGGCACCTTGAGCAGAGGTGGCAATCCTGAGCCTGAGAAATGGCCTCTTACAGGGAAAGCAGGTGCAAATATTGCCTACCAACAGCATCCCTTCTAACAGAGTCACTGCCTTGACTCTGAACAGCTTCTGAAAGAGCATTTCCTTCGTCTGGAGAAGGGGCCTCTCCCTTTCCACACAACATGGCCCCGAACCCCTCTGGGATGGGTTTACCTTTCCTTCAGGTCAATGAAGATCCACACAGGAATTTCTTCTTCTCCCCTTGGTTGACAATCTCAGAGCTGTGACGAAGCAGAGGAGCTCTGGGTTTAAAGCTTTTCATCATTCATTGCTGTTGGAAGCTACTATACAATAAACCTAACAAAAGCAGACTTGAATTAAAAGTAATAAACTCTGGAAGCAGAGAGATCCACACTCAAATCCAATTGCAGCAGAAGCTTCCAGATTTGGAGAGGAAGCTTTTTGTAGAGAGGGGAAAACCACTTCAAATGGCCCTTTAGAAACAAACTCCTCCCAGCACCAGCTGCAGGTGTTGATCCAAGAGCCCCAGGTGTAAGCACTGCACCAATGGCCCCAGGCTGAAGCACCCTCCTGCTCCACCCACCCATTCCCCCCTCACAGGTGCTCTCCCCCAAAGGAGAGATGTCTCCAACACCACAAGCCCACGTCTTTATCCTGGAGGTGAAAAAAAAAGTCACCTTGGCCATAAAAACCATTCCTCTCCTTTTTTAGCATCTGCTGGACTTTTGGCCTCCGGCCATGCAGCGGGCGGTCGATGCCTCTGAGCTCTGTCCTGAGCAAAGCTTTGGACTTCTTCCAGCCTGCAACCAAAATCTGCTCAGAGAGCTGTGTGAGCTCTGAGCAGGAAACATCCATTTCTGGAAACCTGGGATTTCTCAGATTTAATCAAGTTGGGAAGCACCTGTGGGGCTATGGGAACACCCTGTCACCTCCTGTCCCCACCAGGCTACAGACGTATTTGGCCAGGAACTGGGATTTGCATCCCTGGGATGGAAGAGGTAGCTGCACTGGCTTTGCACGATGGTTTTAAATGGTCTACAACAAGAATTCTTGTCCCCAAAAAGCACTGATGCTGCAGTCCTTCCTGGCTGCAAAATGTCTTGCATCAAGGTCAAAACCCATGAATAGCAACGTACTGCCCTGGCACCTCCATCAGCTCTTGCCAATAGAGATTTTTCCTGGATTTTTCAGAAAAGCAGCCTTCCTTCCAGCACACAAAACCCCTCCGTGCTTCCATGGCACGGTGGCATCACGGCGATGTGCAACATGGGGCTGCCACAGCGTTAGCATCAAGGATCACACGAGTTATTTCCACATCCAAGAGGGAATGTGTCAGCTTGTGGTTGTCCTTCAAGGTTATCTGCCATCCGAGTCAGAGCGCGTTAAAATAAGTATCTGTCTATCAGCTCAATTCAGAGTACCCACCAGAGCCTGAAGAAAAAATTGCTTTTTTTTTTTTTTTAAATATAAACAAGGAGCCACTGTTTTCCTGCCCAGGTCATCCCTTCTGCCAACAGTGGAACGTCTTAAGCTAAAAATTTAAATTGATTTGAGGATGATCCTCCCAGCATCACTCTTGAAGGGGACTATTATTGTTGCACGCTGAGGCTGCCTGGGAGAGATCCCATTTCAGCGAGCATGCCCCGTTAGCAGTGATTTATGCACTGTCACATTTGTTCATTAATCTTCATTCCAAATTCACTCTTTTCTCTCCTGCCTGGCCAAGGGGTCACACGGCGCTCTCCCTCAGGGTGATATTAAATATCAGCATGTCCTGACACCTGGGTTTGGAGGTGGGTGCACCCAGACCCTCTCCTACAGGCAGCTCCACAAGCCAGGATCTGGGAGGCAAGCAGACCTCATAGGCTGCCCTCCTGCTGCCCCAGCACGAGAGGCTCCAGGCTCTGGGAATACAGCTGCAGCCCTGCGACTGCTGTCCTTGCACGAAACCCACAGCCCCATCAGCCCCTTCACTTGGAGGACCAAACAGATATTTGGCAAGATTCCCTTGCACCATACCAGAATTCATTATCTGCTCTCCCCATCTCCTTCAGTCAGTGATATCCTCTAATTGATGTGATTTGGCACCAGGCCATGGCGTTAAATTGATTTGTAGGCCATGGGAAAGTGGCAGATGCCCTTTACACTGGAGAGCACCACCATGTGCTTTGTTCACTGCCCACTGCAAGCATCTGCCAGCTCGGGCCCCTGTTGTTCCCTGACAGGGGATAAAGCAACAGTCACCATGCTGGGGTTGCCACCTCCCCTTTGGTACAGCCTTTGGTACAGTGTAATTTCTGTTTTCACCCTTTTGACAAGGCTGTTCCTTTAGCACCCTGTTGTTTTGCCATCAGTTGCACTGACCATCACATTCACAAGCTGTGTTGCTGTGTGATGGTTTAGGGGGTGCACTTGGAGCAATCTTTCTCCAAATGGTCCACAGGTTTTAGGATCCACCTTTGGGGTTTTACCCCCAGAAGATGAACACTGCGGATAAAAAGAAGCCAGGATTTGAGCTTTGCCAGCACCACCAACCCAGTGAATATTTCAGCTTACTTGAAGACCTTTTTATAGCCGTGATAAAAATATTAATATAGAAGAGATAAAAATCTCACTTTCTATTTAAATCACCCTATTCTCATCCCGGGAACTTTAAGCTCGAGTAGAAAAACTTTTCTTATCGCACCAGAGAGCCACATTCATCTTGAAGATATTTACTGATTATTAAAAATAGTAAGATTCCAATCACTCATATAAAAATAATACATCCGAATTCAGTAGCACAGCCATGAGAGGTGGGGGGGAGATCCTCCTTCTCCTTTCCCTTATCTTCCTTCTTCTTTTACTCCTCCTCCTGGATGTCCCCTTCCCACGAACATCACAGACCTGACACAGCTGGGAGGATTTTTCCTGAGCATTGGCCAAACCCCACGCGGTAGCCGCTGCCTTGGCAGTAACCTGGGGGCAGAAAACAGGAGATGGGTTGTACTGCGAGGACAGTGGGGTTCTACCACAAATGAATAGAATTATCCTCATGTGGGTACTTGAGATGCATGTGCCCAGGCCTGGGCACGTTGAGATGTGGTGATGAGGCTATCTCATATGGCAAGGATATCTCCATTACTTTTTAGATGCACAAACACACAAGCATTTTAAAAGTTGGATCCCAACTCATGAGCGTGGTGAGGCTTTGTGGGTTGGTCCCTCTTGACAGACATCAGGAAAGTCATAGAATCACAAAGGCTGGAGATGACCGCTGAGATTATCCAACCATCAACCCACCCCCACCACGTCCCTCAGTGCCACATCCCCGTGGCTCTTGAACACCTCCAGGGAGGGTGACTCCACCACCTCCCTGGGCAGCTGTGCCAATGCATCACCACTATTTCAGGGAAGAAATGCTTCCTAATACCCTACCTGAACCTCCCCTGATGCAACTTGAGGCCATTCCCTCTCATTCTATTGCTGTTCCTTGGGAGCAGAGGCTGACCACTAGCTCAGTACAAGGAGAACCTGCGTCTGATCTTCCTTCAGCACTGTCCCTCCTCATCATGGAGCTGTGATCTGGGACAGCTCCTGATGCAGGTGCTGCTACATTTAAGACTGTGTGTAAGGGGGGTTGAGTACAATAGTCTTGAAATCTGACTGATAAATAAAAACTTTAAGAAATACAGTGAGGGAAAAAAGAAGTTCAAATAGGCCAGGAATATTGGTGAAACACAGCAATATGCAAGTTCAGTCAATGTGATCAAAGAACAAACGAGACGTGCAATATTCCTGCAGTCAGACCCAAGCTGCAGCACTACTGCATGCTGGATTTTGTCAGCTCATCCATTTTAGCACTGCCACAAACTCCGCTCCAGTAAGCATCCTGCCTACATTCAGCCTCACGTTGTGCTTAGATGCCTTTGTGCTCTACCGTGTTGGGTTTTCTCCAGTTAAACATTTCTGTGGTAGAGATACAGCTTGGCAACAGACCTTCAGCTTTAAATGCATTAATTAGACCAGGCAATTGTAGCCTGCTAGCACATGCCACAGTCCTATTGTTGTTATTGCCCATTGAACTTTCCTGCAAGGCTTAGGGTTGGTAGCTGGATCATTGCTAGAGGCCAGGAAAAGTTTAACTAAAGACGGTAAGGAGTGGGAAGGAAATGCTTTACAGTGCAGAATGAAAACAAAGTGTCCCATGCTCTTGCAAACACCAGCACCAGGGGGGATGCAGACATATGCATCTCAGTAACAATTAAAACCACAGTCCAGCATGGAAGAGCTCTCAAGCACAGACCTTCCAGAGGAATGCAAAGAGCTGGGGTTGCATGCGTGCACACACAGCACAGCCATGTCCTCAGCAGGCTGTCACCAACGCCTGCAAACGCCTCCTAGGTACGACGTAAGAGCATTTCTCAGCCATTACCTGTTATAATGATTTCATCTCCATCCTGCAGGAATTTACGAGACTGTCCGTGGCCAAGAGGAATTTCTTTTGTCCCATTCCAAGAAAGCTCCAGCATGGAGCCGAAGCTCTCAGGCTCCTGAAGCGAAAGTTATCAACAAATGAATGTCTCTTTAAGTAACAGTCCTTCTGCTAAGCTACTTACTGCTGGAAGTAGATTCACAAATAGATTAACACAGAGAATGGAGTTTTGCTGTTGATTTGCTTCATTGGTAATACAATGGCTTACTGCTTTGTCCTTGCATTACTTGCTGGAAGTAGTCATGGCTTCATCTGGTATGTTTAAAACAGTCCTAAATTCTTTACAAGCTGCTTGAGGCAGCTACAGAGAGCGTGGAAACAAATCTAGGGTGCTCCTGAGAACCCATGCTTTCACGTAACCACACTGCACAGTTTCATTTATGTTTTGTTCTTCAGAAGCAAAGCTGGCAAGGGTTTGTAAATCATGAATGTCAATCTGCAGGGAATCACTTCAGAGGTGTTCAGAGTGGAAGGATGGGTATCCCTGATTGGAAACCACTTAGCCTGAAGCTGTCTGAAAGACAGCACGAAGAGCGATTGTATTTGATGTTTCAGCAAGTGCCAGTGCCTTACTCAGACATTGCAACCACTGTCTGTATGAGAGTTATAGCTTGCAAAGTTAGGTCTGTAGGTGTAGTATTTGAAATCTGCTGAGTGGTTACTGGCGCTATCAGCACTCGAACACTCACAGGCCCACTGATGGTTCCCGATGCCAGGAGGTCTCCAGGTCGGAGGTTGCACCCATTGATGGAGTGATGCGCCAGCTGCTGCTTCATGGTCCAGTACATGTGCTGCAGGAAGGGGGAGGAGGAGGCTAAAGCAACAAAGGACAAACCTTTCTCACGTGCCTATGCAGAAGGTATTGCATACTCTGGATGATGCTGGTCAGGCGGTCCCTAAAGATATCTCCTTATTTAATCAGGAACCTTCAGCAGCCTAAAAGTACTGCCCACAGCTGCATTTCTAATAGTTACTGTGACCTGGCCGATAGCTTTCTATATGATCATAGAATGAATCACAGAATGGATTGGGTTGGAAGGGACCCCAAGGATCATCGAGTTCCAACCACCCTGCCACAGGCAGGGCCACCAACTTCCAGATCTGCTACCAGACCAGGTTGCCCATGATGACCAAGGGGCAGTTGCACACATATAAATTCAGGCTATAACATGTAACTTCACCCCTTAAAATTCCTCCTCTTTCGGTTAGATGCCATTTAACCTCTTCTTCCTCTTCAAGGCCAGCACTACTAGTCCCAGATCCATAATCAGGTCCAGTATTCCAACAGGTTTATAGCAAAATCTCCTCATTACTGCTGTTCTGACTACTGATTTACTGATTAGGGTAATTGCTATAGATGCACAGAGCCAAACGTGAACTCAAAATGGACTGAAGTGCTGCAGCTGGTCCACCAGCCTACATACTGCACCAGGGCAGACCTGGGCTCACGGCTCTGTCTCCATGGAAGTACCAGCTGTGACTGCAAGGTTGTCTTCCACCGTGGCACAGCAAGAGCCCCTTTGCCTGAATTCAAAGATGAGCAGCAGGAAGAGTCGCTCTCTTGTTCAGTGCTTGGGAGTTTCCACCCAGATGGAGGGAAGACCTGTCAGCACCATCCACTCCTCTCCCTGTTTGCTTATGGTCTGATTTCTGGATGGTCCTGTGAGGTGCCAGGAGCTGGATCCAACGATCCTTATGGGTTCCTTCCAACTCAGGCTACTCTATGATTCTATGAACCTTACCCAAACCTGACCTGACCTTTGACTGATGCAAACATCAGTGTTTGAATCTGCCTAAGAGCTGAGCTGATGGCATCAGCAAGATTTCAAGCAAATGAAAGAGGCCAAAGTCCTACCTTGAAATTGGATCTGCATATAGTGGTTGCTGTGCTCATTCCTTCTCCTGCAGAAAATTAAAAGCGAGAAACAGGGAAACAACTCATTTGTGTTGGATGAGTGATGTTGGAGTCTTTTCATTTTATAGACGGATGACTCCTTTTATCATTAGAATCCCTAGCAGCAGAGCAGCAATAACATTTTCCATTCCCTTAAGGAGGCCAGAAAGCAAGTGTGTGTGGATGGCACCAGCATAACATCAAGCTACCCGATTCTGATCATTTCCTTTACTGTATGAGCAATAATACGAGCAACAGCTGGACCTTCTGCTCAGTGAGTCCATTAGCTGAGCTCTATGCTGGGCTAACATCATGGACTTCTGCTCCCTCCTTGCCCAGCTTTGGCCCACCCAGGCAGCCCCCACAGGGACTCCTCATGGTAAGTTGATTATCTGCACTCCTCAGGTGGGCTGCATTCCCTCCTGGGTGCATCACTGCTTGGCCAAGGGGGAGCATGAAGAGCTGTGCAAGAACAGAGGAATGCAGAGCCAAAGCAAATTGTCTCATGTACGCGGGGGGTTCTGCAGTCCTTAATTGGTGATAGCAACTTTACAGCTGGCTCTGCATTGCCATACCTTTTATTGCAACGAAGAGATTGATGTCAAAAGTGTAGGGTTCTTCATCCCGAAGGTAGGGCAGCGGCTTGGGATCCTAAAATCATATAAAAGAAGTGGCAGTTTACACAAGCAAAAGGGAAAAATTCCGTGTGCCATCCCAGTGAGTTCTTGTTTATGCAGGCTGTGCTGCACACTCCATTTACTTCACTATTATTCCTGTTCAGATTATTGCTTTTCTTGCTCTCACGCGCATGCTTTTAAGGATCTTTCTGAGCAGATGTGATATCCCACAGATTCAGATTCCCTCTTTTTCACTTGGGCTCCAAAAGCCCTCTCCATCTCTTTGGCATGGACGTTAATCCAAAACTAATACAGTGCTAGAACACCTCTGCTCTGTGCCTGCTCAGAGAGAGTGGTAAATTCTCTGTAAGAGCTTCATTATCTTTTTCCATTTTAACTACAGTTCTACACAACACAGATGCCTGAACAAAGTGCTCTGGCATGAATCCCGTCTCTCCCTCCTGCTTTCTGGATGCTAAGCACTACCAAACACAACCTAGCAGCTCAGTGATCAGCTCGTTTTCAAGTCACTTTGGAGGAGACAATATTTCTGCCCTGCTCGAGTAGGCAGGATGGCAGGCACCGCATGGTTGTGCTGCATCAGTCAGCATTTGGATTCCAAGGGCTTGAGCTTTCTTTATGCCTTTGAAGCAGGATCACTTACAAACTGTTCAAAGTTTCAAGCCTTTTTCTCTCGCTGACCTGGACAGGGTTTGGCAGCAGGAATGGCATCAGAGCTTCCATGGTGACGACCCAAGGGGAGATGGTTGTGCCAAAGCTCTTGCTCAGGAATGGGCCCAGAGGAACGTATTCCCATTTCTGGATGTCACGGGCTAGGGAGGGAAAATTGAAAGTATGCCATTAAACATACTTGGAGGTGTACAGCCTTCACACTGGTGGAAGATCTCTGCACAGCTACAGAACCGACTGTGTGGACTTGGAAGCATTCTCACTACCAATTTACAGCCACTGCGCCCAAATTCTGGTTTAATTCCATCCCTTTCCCAAACCAAAGTTCTCAGACTGGCTAGATTAAGTAGTCAGGGATAATTAAAGCAAGCCAGGTCATCCCCAGACAGCCATATTTTCCTCCTCAGTTCAGTTAAACCGTGACACCCAGCCAGGGGTCTGCACCAGTTGGAGGGCTCATTTCACCTCAGTAACAATGCTTTCATCTGCTTAAACCTCTGCACAGACAGAGGGATTTGTGATTGCCAAATTCTTTCCCTAATCCTGACATTGAAATCAATCCTCTGTTCAGATCACCATCCTTAGCGCTGCTCGATCCCTGCTAGATGGGTATTAGCTCCTTCATAAGTAAATCAGTCTTCATTAGGCAGCAGTCACTGGTTCTACTGATTGATCAAAGATGGGTTTAGAAAGAGCCTAAGAAACGCAGGTAGTATTTCATTTTGATCCCTTTCAACCACACCCAGTGGTTTCAGTGCCCATGAATGTGTTTTTAAAACACATCATTTATCCATCTCTAGGGCACCCCATAACGCTCTGACCCCACCCGTGGTGCTGGTTACCACTCCAGTCGTTCATAAGGACCATCCCGAAGATGTGCTCATGGGCTCTGCTGACTGGGATCGGCTCCCCATGTTTGTTGCCAGGTCCTACAAAGAATGCCTGAAGTTGAAAATCAAAGCGTTGGTTAAGCTTCTGAAGGGAGAAAACTTTACCACACAGAGGGTTGCACGTCAGAGCAACTGAGGTTAGCCAAGACATGATTTTTGCATCATTTCCCGTACTTGTTAGACAAGGAACAAGGCCTACTCCCTCTTTCTTCCCCCCCGTAAGGCTACCAGCTTTGAAACTCTTAAGAGACTTGTGTTTCCAAGAGACAGTCATGAGAAGAACTATATCAAAACACAGGAGCAAAATCAGTCCCTCCATTTGCAAATCAAATGCAAAATAAGACAGTCCGTTGACCACTCCTATTTTCTATGGGCCGTGAATCTAAAAGTGAATTAAAGTCATTGCTTTGCTCAGTGGGAAACTACAGTGAGAAGAGGTGGTTGGGAAATGTCCCACTGGGTGTCTACCACGACCTAGCATCTCTCCTACTCCCATATAAAACAACATAGATCATATAAATCACAACAGGGAACCCTAGAAATCTCTCTCCTTTGGGACCACGCTAAGCCACGAGAAGATGCTCTGTCCAGGGATATGAATTACAGAACCCACAGCCTTCTAGCCAGGATGAGGCGCTTGGGTTGTACTTGCAGCAATTCTTGCTCCCCCTGCTCCTGTGCAGCCTGACTGGGCCTCCAAAACCCCCACATCCAGCAAAGTGTTCTGACTGCAGCTCAATGGGAGCTGCGGCAGGGAAAAAAAGCCCATCTTACCATTTCTAACTCGATATCCAGACGCTTGCAAGCACCAAACACTGGGGGTTTATCTGCAAGGCATAAAAAAATAGGAGTATTTTGTGGGAGAAAGGCAGACAGAGCAATGAAAACACCATCCAGAAGAAACAAAGCATCCAGTGGTGCCTGGGATGCAAACATAAGGCAGCTTTAGCTCTGGGCTTCCCCTTGCTCTCTGCCCTGACCCCAGCTGGAGCATCACAGCCCCTACGTTGCAATGTACAGGAAAAATGGTAGGTAAAAAAGGAGTAAGGAGCCACATGAAAAGCCTGTCGTGAGCTCACCGTTGTCAGGTTTCATCTGTCCCACGGGTCTCCGGATGGGCGTCCCGGATACCACGACGGAAGATGCCCGGCCGTGATACCCAACAGGCAGATGCAGCCTTAGGAAAGAGCATCACAGTGTGGGTTAGATCAGGGAGCAGAGCACCCAGAGCAGCTTCATGGGGCAGAGGCCACACAGAGTGCAAGGTTTAGGGAGCGGGCTCTGCGCAGATGGGCAAAAACAGTTGTGCCATCCTTGCTCTGGGATACAGACACATCCAAAATCCTGCAACCACACAGCTGTCTTAATGCACTCCGCTGCCACTGCTCTGCTTAATTCCTTGGAGCTTAAACCCAGAACACAATTAGCAGAACACGGTTTCTTAGGCAAAGCTGCCTTTGAACCAGAGGCTCATTGTGGTTGGAGAAATGGGGCTTAGGGCTCTTTTCTCAAGCTTGTGGCAGCACAGCTTCTCATTCCCCCACTGTGAACTGATATCAGTGTTTTGCTGAAGGGCTATTTCGACCTTTAAAAATGCACATATACACACATAGGAGCACACAACACAGCCACCCTCATAACCCACCAGTTGGGCATCAGAGCGTTCTCCTTCCCCCGGAACATGATCCCGACGTTGGTGGCGTGTTGTCGCGACGAGTAGAAGTCGGTGTAATCTCCTGCATGGATAGAAACCCGCGGGACGTGGAGCAAAGGTGGGAAAGCCCCTCGGGTGCTGGGGTTGATGGAAAGAGTGGGAAGGGATGCAGGGAGGGGCGCAGAGGCGCCCAGCAGCATTGGAATTGTTGCTATGAGGCTGAGCGAGAGGAGCCCCCGGCGAAGCGGGCGGGCTGCTGCTGCCCTCTGCTGGGGGATGTTGCGCTGGAAGCCCCACTGCAGCCAACTGAACGTTTAATGCTGAGCATAGCAGTGGGTGCCGTAACGTAAGGAGGATGTAAAACCATCGGAGCATCCAAAGGAGGACAACGAAGATGAGGTGGAGGGTCTAGAGAGCGAGGTGCGTGAGGATCACAGCCACAAAGGCCTTCAGTGTTGCAAATCTGATGTCAAGGATTTTATGGCACAGGACAGCCCTGAGCTAACCCACATCCAGGGATTTTCTGGCTGTTATTGAGCTTTCATAGGGCTTTATTCTTGCACTACAGACAGCACCTACCGTTCACTGCATACAACGAGCTACTACTGGCTCCCACAAAGCCCACTCCCCATCACAGCTACGCTAAGTCTGAGCAACCGGGAAATAAAGCAGATCCTTTAGTCAGGAGCAAAGGGCAGTGCTGAGCAGCCGGCAACCCGCAAGGCTTACCAATGTGTGCCGGCAGGTGCATGGTAGCAGAAGCCTGAGGTACAAACGCCCTGAAATAAAAGACAAAGACTTCAGCTCTCAGAATAGTTTGTGGCTTTCACCTTGAAGTGGTTTACAAGCACATGAGGGGCTGAGCATCTCTTGAAGCAGCTCCATCCTTATTCTGCTTTGCAAGGCCTTGCAGCGCCTCCTTTCTAGTTGAAATAAAAACAAAGGTACTGCTGGATAGGGGGAAGCACGGGCTGGAGGCCCCACAGCCACCTCCCTCCTGGAGGCCGTGGTTGGTGCATGTGGAGCTCCAGGTATGCCCATGGGCCTGGGAGCTCTGAGCACCTGATCCGCTGTAGGTGTCCCTGTTCAGTGCAGGGGAGTTGGACCAGATGGCCTTGAAGGGTCCCTTCCGACTCAAATAGGTCTATGATTATATTTGCAGGCAGTGAAGTGATTAAGCAGAGACACAGCAAACTGCCATTAGGCCCAAACAGCAGTGGAATCCCATTCAGATGGCGGGCAGCCGCCTCAGGCCCAGGCTGGCTCACCGTTTCCGCAGGCCCGCGTTGTCCCGCAGCGTTGGCTCAGCGGCTGACAGCAGTGACTGCAGCAGGGCACGGGCCTCCCTCCATGCGGTGGGGCCCAGCCCCATGAAGGCGTTGAGGGTGGGCTGATGGGCAATAGATAAGAGACTGAGTTTTGCTTCACAAAAACATCCGGGGCCCCAGATGCCCCCACTGCATCCCCACAGCCACAGGCTGCCTCTAAGCGGAGCACAGCCACTGGTGCTGGCCCATGCTCCTCACGAGATGCCCCAAACTTGTGCCCTGCCACAGAGATTATTCGATATTAGGAAAAATCCCTCCCCAGAAAGAGCAGTGATGCAGTGGCACAGCTGCCCAGGGAGGTGGTGGAGTCACCTGCTCTACACTGCACTCCCCAATGCAATGGAAAAGGCCTTAAGGTAACCAGAAATACTTTGCTCATTCTGGGTGTTTCTCTTTCATTTCTCCACGCCACCCAAAACATGGGTGGCATTACCTCACTGTATTTCTGTTCTGCAGCTACATCAAACTAAAAATGGACCGACCAAGAGCTTCAGTGCTGAATGAAAACCAGCACTCCCGGTTTGCTGCCTACATCTCATCGCTCATTACTAACAACTTTCACGCACGTATCTAAGAGCACGCAGAAATTCAAGCTACAGACTTTGAGATAAATACCTGGTCAAAGACATGCTGGTGTTTGGCAAGAGCCGGTCCGTTAAACAGATGCTTGATGACACTGAGATCCAAAATTTGGTCTCCAATTGCTACCCCAATCCTGTGCCGAGGCTGCAAAGCGGTGAGAGCGGAGGGAAGAGTTTATGTTTGTACCCAAAAATCCTCCAAAGAGCTCATGGGAGAAGAGACCCATCACAGACCATCACACCACGGGATGGGAATTCCAGAAACGCTGCCACGTTCAAAGACAGATTTCAATTACTGGTGCCTTTGAGCAAATGGAGACCCACTGGTTACGCTCATTAGGAAAACTAACTTAAAATGGAAAAACCATCGCTGATGAAAATCCATTCTATCAAACCTATTTCTCAACCTTGAATTTCCAAACAAGGTATTCCTTAATCTCTAATTTCTAAGCACGATTCCCAATGCGATAAAGGTTTATTCAGCAAACACTCCTGCAGAGCCCTCTAAAGGTCCCATCAGGTTAATTTGTAACTGGGCTACACAACACCAACCGCCATCGCTTGCAATCACGGGGACATGGTGCCATGTTTAAAACATTATTCCCCCAAATCATTTCCATGAACCCTTGCCTGCCTTCTAATAAGCTCTTGGCAAAAATGTTTTCTTTGGTGAGCAGTCTGAAGGTGGAAAAATAATCCAGACTTGTCAGATAACAACGCATGCATCCAGGAAAAGATGAAACGAACCATCTCGCTTCGATCTGTGGAAAACACGAGATCAGAAAACACCATCTTTGGGCTTAAATTCTTTCTTGAACCAGAATCGATAAGCAGAGACAGCAGCAACCAGGAGATAGTAGTGACGTTTCAGTGTGCAGCCTTCCCAGGTACCTCTCTTTTTCCCCAGGTGCCGTTACAGCTGCTCTGAGGCATTGGGTGACTGCAGGTTTCAGGTCAGCAGCTGCCTAATGGGGCTCAGCACTCAGGAACTGGGAGGTCTCCTCTTTGGGAAAGGTTGAGCCACGTTTCCTGGGGCCGCCAGTACAAGAAAGATGCAGAGCTCTTGGAATGGGCGCAGAGGAGGGCCACTAAGATGATCAGAGGGTTGGAGCACCTCTCCTTTGAAGAAGGGTTGAGGGAACTGGGATTGTTTAAGTTGAGAAGGCTCCAGAGAGACCTCAGTGTGGCCTTCCAATACTTGAAGGGAACATATAAACAGGAGGGGGAACGGCTGTTTATGAGGGTGGATAGCGATAGGACAAAGGGGAATAGTTTTAAACTGAGACAGGGGAGGTTTAGGTTGGATATTAGGACGAAGCTTTTCCATCCAGAAGGTGGTGATACACTGGAACAGGTTGCCCAAGGAG